>BGPR01000623.1:224568-245548 GCA_013235015.1 Araneus ventricosus
AAAAAAATAAATCTAAACGGATATGCATCCGAAAAATTGAATTCGGAATCTGTCGAGAATTCAGAATCCTTAAAAATAAATTGCCTCATAAAACCGTCCTTGCCTCTAAGCTGAGGCCATAAAGACAACCAATCTCTATAAAAACAGTCTGCATGGATTCCCACAAGGGAGTGCTTAAGAAAAACTGGAATTACTTTCGCTTAATTTGGTAGCATAATTTACAGAATTAACTTACTACAATTGTCTAGATGGTGAATATATTTGTTGAGATAAAAAATGCAAACTTTTGAGCACTCTACAACACATTTCGACAAATAAATTTCCACAGAATTCAAAGAATAGGTTTTGGAGAATTGAGCCAAATTGATATTAGAACATTTCCTCTTTCTTCAGATTCTTGGATTCGCAAATGATAAGGAGATATTAAAATATTTATTAGGATATTATAATACCATCGAATTGCAATGCAAAAGAACATCCATCATGAAATTTTCTACGAACTTTCAGCCGTAGCATATTTTGTAGAGTATATTGTAGAATTTTGTGTCGTAGATAGTTTTGTAATGTAGAGTCTAGAACTATAATGCGGATTAAATAACATTAATTTTCATTTCCCTTCTAACACATTCGAAGGAAAATGAATCAATCAGGGATGTTACTTGTATCATTTCAAAAATCGAAGAAACTCCCGTTAAGTTGAATTCAAGTTCAAATAAATCAGAATATTAATGTGGCACACATACGTTCATGCATACATACATATTTTCAAACAATTTCATTAGCATTTTATATATACGTTACCGTTAAAGTATGCAATTTGTTATTCTTTAGAATACCTAGTTATTCGATAGAGTAACTGATCGTCAGTTAGAGTGTAAAACAAACTTTTATTTTACACTTTAACTAGCAATTCTATAGGATTACGTTCCACACATCATTTTAAAGTGTGAAATGACCGACATGATGCCCGCTTGTCAGTCAAATTGTTTATTTGTGTTTTCGGCATCTGAAATGGGCACCGGGCAAATTTTTTTATTTATAAGAAACATCCTATGGCTTCGCTAGCTGCGTGAGACTGAACATAGCAGCTTCTCTTAACTCATTGAATGTTAGGAATCTGCATTTATAGTGGAACTGCACCATAACTTCTCTCCTAATAGACATAGCGAGAAAATTCCTGTATTTTTCGAGCCTCCATTTTGTCGCCAAAACGGTCGTCAAGGTTGGGTGTCATTGACTTCCGTTCAATACATATTCTTATAAATCTGTCTTCCGAACTATAAGAATAATATGGCAAGAAAGATACATTACTGTTTTGTAACGGTATTATAGTGGTTTTAGTTTTGAACCGGTTATGCTGATTTGAAATCAGTGTCTAATTTATAACAAAACGGACTTGTTTTAATGTCAAATTGATTATTTTACGTTTTAATAGTCTATCATTAGTTAGTTTATAGAATACCTAGTTATTTCATAAAATAACTAGGTAAAGTATGAGATAATTAAGCTATTTTACATTTTAACTGATTGATCAGTTATTCTATAGGATAACAGAATTATACACTTTAACGGGGACATATTCATACATTTCTTACATTACAAATTAATTTATTTCACTATTTCAATTTCCAAGTTCATTTTTGGTTTCATAACAATAAAATAATATTTTCCTACTTTTAGCTCGCTTTTTGTAGTTTGTAAGGTTTGGGAGTTGCGTTGTTTATATTTTTCTTTGATAACAGCAGAAAGTTCAGTATGTTAAAACATTTAAGATGCCTTTTCCCCCACTATTATAACTTATACATGCCAAATTGGATACAATTTGTGCAATTTTTTTTGAAGAATTGGTGTTTTTCTAACAAAAATTCCAAATTAAAGAATTTAATGACTCGTTAGTATTTTGAGTCTTTCCTCCTAAACATCTTTTTAATAGTGTTGGATTCGATAAGGCCTTAAATATTGGCTTTATCGTATCCATTACTGCTCTTGGAACAGATCTTTTATGCTTGAACTTTTCCAAACTGTTTTTAAATTTTGCCTGATTGCATTTACACCACGAGGTTTCACCCGTGGGACAAAAGTGATGTTGCGGATCAGCATCTGTTGACACAAAGTGCATCCAAATGGCCCAGATATCTTTCCTCATTGAAAACAAATTGTTCTTGTTTTTCCTAATAGCATTGCTATAATATGTAGTGAGTTTTTTTATGAGTTCATCGGTTAAACGCCCCCTACCACCAATAGTCATTCGGTCGGCTAATTTCTTCCTTTTCATGTCTTTTTTCAGCCTCTTCAGACGTGTTCCCATTCGCTTTTGTACGTGGCCCACACATTGAACCTTTTCTATGGTTGTATTTATCCCATATGGTTTATCCTCACAAACGTCTTTGAATGTAGAGGCATCACCATCACCTATATAAGATACCTAACACCTCTTTCTGCGACAGATCTTCGAAAAATTTTTTTCACGCCCTCAACTTCCATTTTACCTGCTGATCCAAAATGATTTTTTGGCATGACTTAGCATGACGTTACTGCCATTGCTGATAACTGGATTTTGATTTGTCAGAATATAGTTTTTTTTAAACTTCACATGACTTGCAGTATGAAGACATTACATCGATAGCAATAACCTTCCCACTCTCAGCTCCTATAACGGTACATACCCCAACAAGAAAGGAGTGACTCCGAGTTTTCCAAGTTCCATCTCCACTTACCATGATATCCGAGCTTCCAGTTAAAAGTTCTTCTTCTTCAACTGCTTTCTTCATACATGAATTAGCAACGACAATTGTTGCACGGAGTATCTTGCAATAATTTTGTCGTACGAGTTTTGGGATACAGGTGCAGGAAGGGCCATGTAACTAGAAAATTTCTGAATAGATTTTGCACCTTTTCCAATCATTAGCATTGCGAATACAACTCTTCTATTGATAGTAGGAACATTTTTTTTTATCCCTACCATATTTGAATTTCTCCATGTTTTTTCACCGTTGCAACTTTTACAAGATATTTTGAACACTGATGAAAATCCATATAGTTCGCAGTTTCAATTATATTAATTTTTCCATGACATGTAGAACAGCACAGTGATGATTCAAAATCTTTGAAAATGGATATGTCAATGAATCTGTAATTTTCAGAATCATTAGTGATCAGTTGGCTGCTTTCATTTACAGACAATTTTCTAAACGAAGTACTTTTATTCGGATTAGTTTCCACTTTCTCATCCTTTTTTCCCCATTTTCACATCCTTTTTAATGTGCTGATTGCCTCTGAACCGATTTTTTTTTCGGTCTTGTACCTGATCGTCTTCTTCTTTTATCATTCATCTTGTAAATAAACGCTATAAACGATCTCTAAAAATACAGTACGTAATAAAGTCACTTATAAACACTGGAAAAATAAATGAAAAAGTTGTATTTCGTTTGATTTGATTTGGGGGGGTGGTTGAGGATTTTCAGCAAAAAGGCTATTATCCCGTATTCATTCCAAAGTTCTTTTCAATCCGCAATAAAAAAAGAGATGAAAATTGCCATCAAAAGACGGGCTAAAATTATTGCCGATCTGATTCGGTCAAGAGAAAAAAAATGGCATCCTCCTAGAAAGGCCTCTATGTTCTTTTTTTTCTATATTTCGTTTCTAAAAACGATTTCAAAGTTTGATATACAAACAAGTATGAGTACTGTTGAGTTGTACGTGTCCTTCTCCCGAAGCAAACAGTTAAATTAAATAAAGGCAAACTAGAGCCAAGTTTATTTACTAACTAGCTGTAGCAGTCGACATTTCAAAATCGAAACAGTTGAACAGCTGATAAATCGTCAACAGTGACCTTCACGTTTCTGATTATATTTTCTAAACCAATTAAAGTACACACTGTGCGATACCTTACAATGTTCAGAAGGGTTTCGGCTATGAAATGAAATCATAAAAAAAAAAAGAAAAATTGAAGGTTTAAAGGTCCTATAACCCCTTAAGTCCTGATGAAGGTCGAGTTTATATTTTTCTTTGCTAACTGACAATTCATCATTACAACCAAGATAATTTGACTTTGGCAGTGGCTTTTCACTGAACCCATTAAATATTCTATCAGAACTTTAGTTATGCATATTAATAGAAATTCGAAACATGAGAAAGATTCTCGGAAAGTGAAGAATTTTGTTTAGCTTTCCTCGCTAATGAATTGCTTCCAAAATCTTTAGCAATAGCATCTTCGCTTGGATTTTTTTTAATATTAATATTCCTAAATTAACAGGATTCATTTGCACATTCTGTCACAATACAAGAGTGATAGATTAGTTCTAAAACAAAATTGAAGAAAAATAATGTGCCTATATTTATCGATTACCATCATTTCGGATTTTAGAAAGTAAAATATCTGGAAATCTGACTGTATACGTTTCATAACCCCCTATGAAATGAAAGTTTTGCTATAAAGATGAAAATAACAACATAAATCCTCTTAAAATTCTTAACTCATAAATTTCTGTGATGATTCAGTTTATATTATTGTATATAATTGAAGCAGGATTAGGAATTCAATATCAAATTTCGTCGTAGAAGCATATGATTGCCATTATTGTTTGCTATCGGGCAAGAGAGTAAAGCAGATTTTAAAGATTTGGCAAGCCTAACAAATTTTAAGTTTGGTAGATTTTAATACAAATAACGTTTTTTTCCTGTCTCAATCAGTTCTCGTCTATTTCAATGAATTTAAACTTAAAAACATTTAGTTAATTTAGTTTAGCTTAATTTAAGTATTTTTTAGTTCAGTTTAATTTAAACATTTAGCCATTAAAAAAATTGTGATTGTCCCTCTATTTCCTCATATGTATTCACATTGGAAACATAGTTCTCAGTTGAAGGATTATTTTAAAATTTGACAAAATTCTGCGCTTCTGAAAGCAAATTCAAATCCAAAATGTATAATTTCAGTAATCGCGATCATTTCTAAATTACGTTTTCACCTTCATACAGACAGTCTCTCCTTGAGCAACTTCAAACTTTGATGTTTCCAAATTACATGAAAGGACTTTGCTGTGTTTCTCAGACATCGTGTCGACATGCACACAGACAGACAGACAATTTTCTCTTTGACAGATTTAGTATAAAATTTGATTATTGTCAACGATTTTGGTGCAAATTCCACATCTCAAATATCATCCAGCTTGTTATAGTTATCATGAATTAAACGCATCTAAAATGAGGAGATTCATAAACATCTTGTGTGGCCGAATAATTGTGCAAATTATAATATTTTATCAATTTTTCGAATCTCTATGGTTTAGAATAATCAACAATATAGTGATTATATTGAAACGACATTATAGAAAGTGGTCATGAAGGCATGTGTAGTGTTTTCTTCAGCAAGTAATCTATTGTTGGTCAAAATCTTCAATTTACATACACTATGGAATGTGCTAAGTTTAGTTTAGGTATATGAACGCCCATTTTGAAGCAACATGAGGGCTATTTTAGGATGGACCTCGTAATTTTGAGCCACGGTCAGGTGACGAGGATCAGGTACGCTTGTACGTTTCCTCCAAACTTCCTCACCACACCTGCGTGAGGACTTTGGTCCACTGCGTATGTTTAAAATACAACAGGTCCCATGCATGGAGGATCTTCAGTTTAATCGGTTTTCGATCTTGGAAGCCTTCGAACCCGAAGGCTAGACCTGACTATGGAAAATGAGTTTAACGGGTCTATTCTGGTACCCCCGATTGGGTTGGGAGACGTCACTTTTCGCACGTTAACAGCGGAAAAGTGAGCGTCTCCCAAACCGGGGGTACCAGAATAGACCCCTTCGACTTAAAAAATATAAAAGTACTAAAAGTTGACCTCAGGAGAAATTTTGATTCTACAAGAGCGGTATAAGGAACAAAAAGATGCGCGAGGACTAATCGAAATAGTAAAGATAAAGTTTCTTAGAAATGTCTGTCTACGTTCAAGGATGTTGACAAATGTGGTTCAATAACACAACCTTCGTGATTATCCAATAACTGCGTGAGATCTAAAACATTTTCAGCCGCAGTTCATAAAATAAATATATAATTTATCACAATGATTTTACTTTTTAAAATTTACAGTATGAGGAAAATTTCCATTTATTTTATTGCTCTGCATGGAACGCGATTATATAAGCATATTTTCTCGAAATCCTTTGCAAAGAGTGTGAAAAGTTTCTTTCAGTACTCTATATTATTCTTTATAAATCAAAATCTTATGATCGACTGTAATCGAGCAAATTTCGCTAATTTTCGCCAAATAGTTAATAGTTTTACTATAAATACAGTTTTGCATTCACATTCTGTCTGCATCTATCTGAAATAATAATGGTATTTCTAGAAAAAATGATAATATACAGATACATAATCTACTTACAAATGATTTATGGTAATATACAAATGGTTTAAGGATGAGATTAATCATTGCAAAACATCATTATACATTTACATTGAAACAATGCGGTAGAAATAATTCACCATTTCGATGTAGAATTTTCTCTTTCTTAGTAAATTGCTACATTACAAAGGATAGATGTAATCATTTGTTAAAATATTATTTATTCCTTATCTTCGGAAAAATAAAATTATTTCTTGATGTGGTTGCAACTCTGTGTATACGATTTCAAATTAATGTGGTTTTTTTTAAGTAAATAGAAGCATTTGTTAGTTTGATATTAGCTTGTTTGTTGTAAGATGTTTGATATTAGCTTGTTTGTTGTAAGATGTTTGATATTAGCTTGTTTGTTGTAAGATGTTTGATATTAGTTGCTTACACACAGAATTTTGCAATATTATTTCAATAAAACGTGTAAATAATCTCATATGATTTCTACAAAGAAGTTGAGCAAGCTATTTTTAGAAGACAATCTGTTTATTTATTGTTTATTTCATCTAGAGACTAAATTTAGTTTCCTACGATTTATAAATAAAATCGAAATAATTCAAACATATTTTTTCGTATTAAGGACATATAATTATGAATAGCAGGCAACTTAATGAACAAATTATCCAAAGAAGTAATTGAGATGCAAATTCAATTTTCACATCTTTTCAATTTGAAATAAAATTATTTGTTGATGCGGGTACATTTCTGTATATAATTTCAAATTAATGTGGTTGTTCGAAGTAAATAGAATCGTCTTATGTTAGATAATAGCTGCTTATTTTTTGATTTATTATTTCAATAAAATGTGTAAATAACCTCATAAGAAGTAGAGCGAGCTTCTTTTAAACAACGATCTATTGCTTATTGTTCACTTCATCATCTAGAGACTACATTTCGTTCCTTAAGATTTATAAATAATTTTGTAGGCAATCAAACATATTTATTCATATTAAGGACATATAATTATGAATAGCAGGAAAAATAATGAACAAATAATCCAATGAAGTAATTGAAATGCTAATTCAATTTTCACATCTTTTCAATTTGAAATGCTTTGGGAAGAAACTCGAGTCCAAATACAAGCACGGTCGATGTAATTTCAAGTACCGCAAATCAGATTACCCACGTGCTTAAAGGTTGAACACAGTGTATTGAAAATTAACGAGAGTTTTAAATGCACCCAAAATTCAGATATTTATTTAGGTATGGAGCGACATTCCTAAACATTTCTTAATATAAATAAATTTCCTGAGAAACAAAACACTACGAAAGATCTGAATTGATTAAATAAATTATATAACGAGTTCTAGCCTTGCTGAAAAGATTTCTATTCAGGATCAACAGTTTCTATACAGTTGGGTAACTATATGTACATTACTTAGCTTGGCATTCATGCTAATGATTATCGGAATCGGATTACAGATTTCAGTTTGCATTAATATTTTCTCAGCAAATGGTTCTAGTTAAATTCAAATACCGGAATTTTGAGTATTTATCGATATTCTTACGTCGCTATTATATCGAAATGTCGGTTGTTAAAAACCCTACGTAGCAAAACATACAAACTTATAATAATAGCCGGAACCACTAGCGATATATGGCACTTTGCGACAACATACAAGAATCGTATATCCCATACAACAATCTGAGAGCTAGGGTAGCTAACCTACACAAGTGTTTTCATCAATAAAATGTTGTGTCAAATTTGACAAACGACATTTTGATATCACAGTGACATAATGAATGCGGGAACAAGGATACGAGACTGCATCGTCTCTATCTGCCTTTATGGATGGAAACATCAGAGTTCTATACGCTTCGAATTAAATGTATGAAATTAGGTGTTAGGTTAATGCACTACAATTTTAAATCTGTATTAAATTTTGAAACAATTCTGTAGAGGAAAGAAATAATTTCTTCAAGGGCTTTACATCACTGTCAAAATACAAATATTATTTCAACAACTTCAACAAATTTTTCAACAACTTTAGAAACAGGGATAGTTTGTACAGCTAAATTAATTTAACCTAGCTAAAGCTTGTCCACAGCCAAGCTACTAACTTAATTGTTGAAAACTCCATATACTTGGACTGCCTTTTTCAATATTGTTGATAGCAATAGAGTTCTTTTACATGTTAACATATAAATATTTAAACTTACTTTTTGTTCATGGTATCTATAGTATTTTCAATTCTTTAGATTTTGTTTTAGATTTGGTTGTATTGTTTAAATAATGAATTTTTAGTATAAGATTTGCTTCTTGATATGTCTTGTTTACTTTGTTTTTGTATGTTAATATATAACAAGTTATATATATATATACTACAACTTTCTTTTCAAGTCACGAGTTTTTAAAGGGGAAATTCCCCTTTTCTGGGTACTTAAGCGTTCTGAGCATTCATATCTGCCCTTTTTCACGCCAGCATGTAAGCTTTCAACAACAATGCGCCGCTCAGGCGTAACCTTCTGAATACTGGTCATGGAGATACGTAAAAATTGTATCATTTACCTATGAAGAATGCCTGAATAAAAGAAGTTAAAGCCAAATATTGTCTGTTCCATGACAAAAATGGACAACATTTCACCTTAGTAAAGCCTGATCTTATATATATATATCCTTCAAATTATTTTTAACATGCACTTTGCCATTCATGTTGAATTAAAATACATTTAATTTCTGTTATTAAATTTTTTTGACTGAGCGTTAAATCTCATGTGCAAGGTGTATATTATACGTCTATGTTTTTAACAACAATGTTTATATATTCGTGTTCTCATTGACACTTCGTCCTGAAAAAATTAAATTAATTCCGTTTGCTGCTAGTCATGGTAGAGATAATTAAACATAATTTTCTAAACACTTGTGAGAAGCAAAGGAAAATAGTAAGACAATCTAAGTGGTATATTGGAATATATAGTTTTATGAAATTTAAAATGGTATTTTTCGTATAGCAGTTTCATAAATTATTGCCAGAAAGACAAAACCTTTGAACTATAAGAATAAAACAATCAGTAGAAGAAAATATCTTTGATATATTCAAGAGTTTTCGTTGATTTCATTTGAGATTGCTTTGTTGCATAAAAACAGTTATGTTGAAAAAGCTACCATTGTTGTACCTAGAAGTTGATGAGCTACCATTTTTTTCATACATTTTCTGAGTAACGTTCGGATTTCCAGAAAACAATTTTCAGAGATCTTCTCATGAGAAAATCCTCGTGAAATTATTTTCATGAGAATTTTAGATTTAGAATTTCAGATTTATTTATGCGTATTAAATATTCAAGTTTTGTTATTTATAAGTAACATCATGAAAAACAACAGTGAATTTGAAAAAGGTGCTGGTTTATTGTGTAATGTCATGGAAATGTCTGAAGATTGCAATGTCTGGTGAACATTTTTTCTCATTTTTATGTCTAGACATCTCATTTGATTTCTAAATGTTTTATGATGTTTGAATGTTTTTCCAAAACATTTGTGCATTTTGAAACTTGGCCATCTTTAAAAATATGACAGATTTGTAGATTCAAAATGTTTCAGTCTGCAGATTCAAACAGAATTATTTGTCAGGTCCCTTAGTTTGATGATGAATTTAACGCATTTTCTGGAGAAAGTGAGATTTTCAATATTTTATTAAAGTTAGCACTTTAAACTATTCTGATATGGTTATCTTAAAACAGTGCGTCATTTCAGCATATCTCTCTCAAACCACTTGGACTAGAATGATGAAATTTGGCAGTTGATTGCTTCTTGGGTAGTAGGTGCTCACTAAGAAAAGAGATTTTGAAATTTTTATTAATTAAAAAGTAAATTAAATGTTAATGCTTTTCCTAAATACCTTCGTGGTATATTAACGCACAAAACCCATTTTAACATCATCTTAAAGTTACAAAAATCAGCTTTCTAATGATACCAATTTCATTTCCATGCAACATTCTGTTTAATTCAAATTAATTTTTGAAAATGTTTTCAAATACCATTTCCAACGATGCTTTTTATTGTTGGAATTCTGTCGAGTGTTTATCAATACAAATAAAACTGAAACATTACAATGTTTAATTAAATTTCATGTCAGTGTTTAAACATTATTAGTGCCTTGTAGAGAAAATTAAAAATCGTTTGGTTCACTTAATATTTTCATTTTAATTAAATATTTAAGATAACAAAAGGATTTTGTTTATTATAATATTTCATACAAATGTATTTTTTACATTAAACCATAAATACATGAAAATATTCGAGAAACAAGGGACTAATAATATATTGCTATGCGGACGAAGTCGTAGGCATCATCTAGTATGTAATATTTATTTGGCCTAATCAAACTGCTTCACATATTTTTATTTATTTGAACCTTTTTTATTCAATCTAATGCTGAATCTATTTATTCTACTCGCATCTTTCTCTAGGAAATAATGCATCGTTAATTTTTGAAATAAAGAATAATTTTTATGAACTGGCTTGTTCTTTACTTCATATATATTTTATTAACAAAATATATAAGACGACAGAATATTTCATAAGCGAAATTATCCGAAGTTAGAAAGCTTGTGATAGCAGCGATAGGTTAATCATGTGATTTGTCTGTGAACGGAAAAATGTGAAAGATAACAGACTTGACGGAATAATGTCAGAAATTAACCAGTTAAATTCCATCTGATGCTGCTAAAAAACAAGTAAAGATGAAACACCTGCATATCATTTGTCAGATTAGATGCAAGCAACAACTCTTTAAAAGTTATTTTATTTATGTTACATAACTTTTCTTTTTTGATTTTGTCTGAAGCGGCTAAAAGAAGCAAACAAAATGCAGAATGTTTGAGTAATTTTTCCTTCACTATGAATAGAAACAAAAAATCAGCCTCAATTCAAGAAAGCATAATATTTCTTAAAAGATAATCTATGACAAGAAAGAAAGGAAAACATCAGAAATAATTGCAATAGAGAAAAGTAAAAAGAGCAGTAAAAACAAAGAGGAAAGTAAGCGGAGCAGTAAAAATAAAAGAATATTTTAAAAGTGCAACAAATATTTTCTTTTGTGGAAATAGATTTATTCGCTATTCTCTCTTTGTACAAAAAATACTGTATTTTAAAATTATAGTCATACATCTTGCACTCTGAGGACTACGAGGATTTGAAATTTTGAGTTATTAAAGATAGTCCTCCTACCTCTCTCAAGTATCTACTTAAATATCAATTATACTGAAAATACCTCTTGTCTGAGCTATGAAACAGTGAAATCTTGGGCACTTGAAAGATTTTTACTTGAAACTCTGCCTTTTGAAGTTTCGCCGTTTTGTATCTATTTTCAGAATGGGATCAAGGGTTTATTCCTCTTAAGTGGAATCTTCAAAACGCGTAAGGATAGTATGAATTTTACGTCTTCATTACTCAATCAATATTTCCAAGCCTTAAAAGTGTTATATTTTAAAGCCTGAAGTTTTTACACTTAAATAATTTCGAGAGACAAAATGTAATGTTATGAAAAGATCTTGCTTAGTTGAATTCTGAATTTAACAGCAAAGTTTCTGCAGTGGCATATACCATAAGCCATTTTAAGCAGCATTTCACTAACATTTTTGAAAAATTTATACTTTCAATTTTTCTAGTTCCTGAACGAAAGCACATCGAAAAATCGGGAACTTTCACGTTATTCACAAAGATATATCAGAATTATCCAGAGAGCTCAACACGTTTTCTCACGAGATGAAAACACAGTTTGAAAAGAATTTGTAAGTCAAAGCTATACTTCAGTTTTACTTTGGGGCAAAGAAACATCGCGAGATAACAATGTAGCTTCTCAATTACTGGAGCAGAATTTCGATCTAATATATATTCGAAGGATTCACTTCATCGGAATCCATCACAGACTACTAGCGAAGGAATCGGATTCCCAACTGTATTCATTTTTTTGTCTTCATAGCCAAGGGATGTCATTAAGGAATGTAACAAGTTCCAGCTCTTTCAAACATTTCACGTACCATTCTGAAGACAGAGGACAAATCCTAAGTTTTTATATTTATATGTGTATGTGATTCAGTTCAGGAACTACACTTGTCTGAAATATTGGACATTTTTATTTTTCATAAGCATGAATGTTTTTTCCTTTCTTTTCAAAAATGTCTTTTTTTATTTTGTTTCTTTTTTAGATGGGAAATATTATTAAAAATATATTTCAATAAAAGAATCATAAGGTTAGAATTTTACGAATTTTAACACTTAAACAACATTTAGAATAATTTCTTGCACAGAAACTTTACTTTCTGGGTGGTGGAACAGTCGTGCAACCCAAACTTACAAAAACAACGAGAATTTCAAAATAGATATAAATAACTCAAATAGATATATATAGCAGCTCCGACTTTTTTCCCCTGCTTATTGATGTATTAGAAATTTACAAATTTTTAGACCTAAACAACATTTAGCATAATTTCTTATGCACAAACTTTACATTCTGAGTGGTGGAAAACTCGTGCAACCCAAACTTACAAAAACAATGAAAATTTCAAAATGGACATAAATAAAAAATTGTTTCAATAAATGACGCCCTTACGCTATTAGAAGTAAGATATCATAACGCATTCTTATGGGAAAGTTGAAGAAGCTTGAACAAGACAGCAATTTTTAACTTGGTAATATGATTTAAAGAAATAAATTTAAACAATTCATTATAAAATAATTATGTTGTGTAGATGCAAAAGTGACCATCACCATTTTTTCAGAAATGCATTTTTTCAAGGATTTTAAGTCCAATTTATCTCTTCTTCCACTTGGCAACGCGAAAACATTTCAAAACCATTCTATCCAAGCCTGAAAAACAAAGTTTGCTGCATAACTGACCATCTCCAATCATCGATCCGGGCCTTAAACTCTCTGGGTAGGCTGTGACAAATAAATAAATAAAAAAAAGATTCAAACCCGACCATCTCCAAATCCTCCAGGTAGAGCAATGGTAGCCTCGTGAAATTTACCCGAACACTGATAGTAAGCAGGCTATCGGCGGTAAGTCGGCTATCCGCCGACTCGTGACATGCTTTACACCCTTTGGGTAAGCAGGGTCGGTGTGTGTAATAAAAAAAACACAGGCTTACAATTGATACCGTGGACATTGCACAAGTTCCAGTGTTTCTTCAATCATTGCAGTTTTAAAGATATGGAAAAAAATATTGAAGTTCGTCCTCAGATATTGGTACAAAAGAGCCCTTTTATATTTGAGGTAGGTGAGTTAAAGACATTTGTGAAGAGTGAGAAAAATATTACGTCCAGTAAGTTTCAAGTCCTGATTCCAGACTTATTTGTGAAGCCTCTAAAATTTTCTACAAACATGCGTTAAGGTCAGCAGCTCAATAAAATTCATATTTGTGATGTGAAAACTTGAATTTAGTCGTACACGTAGAATTTTTTTGAAAAATGAATAGCTAATAAAATACTCAATTTAGAGCTGATTGCTTCACTCCACGACATTATCTCATTTAAAATGCAATTGTGTTATATATTTCAAAAAGTTTTATTTTTCGCACACTCAAAAATGATGCTGAATAATACATTGCATAGGTGCAAAACTAAAATCCCATCCTACTTGTTTCAGCTTTATTAGTAACTTTCTACTGTATTGCAAAATATGTCAATGCAAGGCAACTACATT
Source organism: Araneus ventricosus (assembly GCA_013235015.1). Lineage (NCBI taxonomy): Eukaryota > Metazoa > Arthropoda > Arachnida > Araneae > Araneidae > Araneus > Araneus ventricosus. The sequence goes on from BGPR01000623.1 coordinate 238,605, forward strand.
TTTGCAACTGAAATAAGGAGAATGAAAATTTGTATTCCAACGTATATAAAACAGTTTACGAATAATATTCAGCTCTGTAAAAGACAATATTAAAACAACTGTGCTCTCACTTGAAAACTGCTTGTCGCAACCTGAATTTCAAACACAACTCCAACAACAAAAGGATTCAATAACTCCGCATATATTTCCTTCTCGACTGCTGCGAATTTGAATTTCATAAGTTTTGCTGCGAAGTATGTTCCAATAAACTAAAGTTATCAATGTTTCCAGTTTTGAAGGGCATTACTAAAACTGATATCATTTGAAAGAGCTTTAGTATTTTCATCTTTTTTCATGATATGGCATTTTTATTCTAGTCATTTTTCTGAAAAATACAACCTTTTGTTTCTGAATGAAAGCACAGAAAAGATTGCATCATACAGAATAAATAAATAAATTAAAAATTTACGATAATACATTGTACCGTCAAACAACAAATTGCAATGAGAATTTAGATATTAATTCTGTTGATACATTTAAATAAGAAATACTCAGATTTTCGAATAATAGCTACCAATTATCGAAACAAATTTTTAAAAAATAAAAATAATAATTTAATTAATTTTTAACGTACAAAAGAGTAGAAAATTATTTTTTGCTGAAAATCTAGTGATGAAAACAGAATCCTGAAAACATTAAACATTGAAAGCAGTACTGTAAAGAAATTTATAAACAACGAATATCAACAAATAGAAAACCCCTAAATATTCATTAATAATAATTTAAATATGTTATAAATATGAATAAAATTCCATTTCACTTTGTGTTCGTCTATTAGAGATTAACGCTTTTATAATCTCCAGAATTCTGATATTATTTTACGTTTTAGAATATTAATAAAATAATCTTTATAATTTTTTAAGTTTTACCATTTTCTATTCTTTAGTTTTTAATATATTACATAATTATAAATACATGAACTATTGAATCTTGCAATCATTTTTTTCTGAAATTCATTACCAGATGACGCCTTTAATATGGAATGAGAATGTAACTAGACTTAATTGATTAACTTGTTATAATGCTCTTAAAATATTAAAATATTGTATTGTTCTCAGGAACACACAACTGTACAAAACGTCATGACTCTGGTACATCAGGAAGTGTTTAATAAAATGATTTCAAAATTCTATCTTAAGGAACATGAAAGAAGTCAAATTAAATTAAAACATGTAATTATCGTGATTCTTAAACCTTCTTAGATTCACTTTTTAATAGTATCTCAAATAGTATGAGACGATGAATTCCAAAGGAGTCTTAAACTGAAACTAGAATTATAATGTTCATATGCCGAATATTGAAGTTAATATATGATCTTCTTACCATCATCTTCTTGCCACTTCATTAATTCATGCAGCTTTAATAAAGTAAGCATTAGCATCTCTAAAAAAGAATTAGCATTATTTTATCAATTTTTATGAGAAAGAGAGGAAATCCAAGAAATTCAGGTCAGTAAAATCTTCTTTCATTTTACAATTTTAACAGAATATAGTTCGCGTAACTCAAACTCTCGTGTATTCTGGTATATGAGCTTAATATTATTCCCAGTAATGAAGAGAAAATGTGTTGTACATCTATAGTATAGTATCCTTAGGAAAAAAAAACCTCACAGAAAGAAGAAAACACTGCTCATATTTTCTTTTTAATATCGTATATTTTGTTATATACTGCATACTACTTAAGAATCTCACAAACTGAATTTACAAAAGTTTAAACATATTATATACTAGCTGTTACCCGCGACTTCGTGCGCGAAGAATTTGAATTATTCTTTTTTTAATTCACGAATGTAAATGTTTTGTTGCATTTTGAAAGGGGAAAGGAAAAGTTCTGACGGTTGATAATACTTAATTGGACGGCTGACAGGAGTGTACTGTACATGTATGCTGATATAGTTATGTAAATTGTTTATCTATGCTAATATACTTTTGTATACCACGTTATTTGCACGGATGTAGAGGTTGTGTGGGCTGGACACACGTGAACAGGCCACATATAGTTGCCCATGGGAAAAATATGGCTTTTCGAAATGTACGCCTGCCACTTTCAGTGTCTGGACCTGAGCCTCGCAAATGATATTTTTACAGGGATTTGTTACCTTTTGAACTGAGATGATAAATCCTTCGGTGTTATCAGAAGGCGTGAAATTAAAAAACACTCTCTTCTCCCTATATCAGTCATAACAGTAGCTTTCACGACGTTTGTACCTAGGTGTGTAATTTGTAACCGTGTGCCATTGCGCAGTCTCGGTATATAGAGGTTACGTATTAGTAGTACTGGCACACCGACTTTCAATCTCGGCTTGTCGGAAGGTGCCCCTGTCAATTCCAAGATCTTGAAGAGCTCTACAGAATATGATGTTCCTTGTTAATGCCCATTACCGTATCTACAGAAGGATATTCTGTAATATCTCACTGTGAAAATTAAACAAAACATCGAGAGAATAATTCACTAACGTCATTGGATCACTGTGTAATCGTATTAAAAGCTGTAAATGCTACCACAACAGGAAACCGGAAGTGTAAAGTCTCCTTTGTTGTTTATGGTCAAAGAAAGCAATATTTTCTTATATTAATTTTAACGCCCGCAGGCGAAACAGTAATTTGGCTTGAATTTATTTCTATAAGAATAAAAAGTATTGTTTGAAATTACGTTAAAAATATTTTTAAACCTTTATAGCAATCGGAGAAAACATTTCATCGCAATGGAGTTAATAGCATTAAAAATATCATTTTCTGGTCTTTAAAATGGCATAAAAATAATTGTTGTCTAATAAAGATTTCAGAAGTTATTGGCAAAAAACGTCTAAGCATTAGGCTTAAAATCGGCTGATGTTCGTTATTTAATTAAATATCTTAAGAACTAATTAACTCTGAAAGTTAAAAATAACACCTTTGACCTAAAAATATGCTCTAGAATGCCGTGTGTAAATTTCACGTCGCTACCGTTCACCGTTTAGGAGGAGTTCTTGTGACCGACCGATCGACCGACAGACAGATACATGTAAATTCTGCCTTGTTTCATAAATATTTATAAACATAAGCAAAATTTTCAGAAATAAAGAAAAATTAGTTCAAAGTCTAACCATTTCCTAGCAACTGAGTAGCTATAAATTTGTGTTATTTCAAAATCGTCTGCACGTAAAATTTAAAAAATTAATAAAAATTGAATGAAAAAGTCACAGAAATAAATTTGGTATCATTGAAAAGGTAAAGTTTTTATCTTTAAGATGGTATAAAAATAATGTGTATCGGACAATTTGTTCTGAAGTTACAGCGAAAAAAATGATTACGTGATAGTTGATTTTAAAAATAATTTATTCCACATGTTTTCGCATTCCTGAAGGATCACGTGACAGTTTATTTGAAAAATAAAAATCTTCATCGCGAATCGCGGAGTCAATGGGCTTTCTTTGTTAACTATTTTTAATCTGTAGTCAAAAATAATTAATTTAACGTGATTTCACCTAGCCTATGTCCGTTCTCGGGTTTCAAGCTACAACTCTGCCAATTTTCATCGAAATCGGTTTTGTGGCTTGGTCGTGAAAGCTTAACAAACAGACAGACAGACAGAAAGACAGACAGACAGACAGACAGACCCACTTTCGCATTTATTATATCATTAAGGATTAAGGATTAAGGATTTTCTAATTTTTCCAAATTAATGCGTTATTTTGTATTTGTATGCTCTACTCTTTTATTTTGTTTTATTTCATTTTAATATAATTATGTAGATTTTTTCTACTTTAGCCGCATTTATATTTTCTCACTTCTACAACAAGCAGTGTTTTAATTTTTTATTCGCTATAGCCTGACAGTACTTAACTATTTTTCTGCTTGTACCACACTACAGTACGTGCTTTCAGTGTATTATCTGCTTTTACCGCACTCGTATTTTCGCAGTACTGCAGCAAGAAAGATTTCGAATTCTTACTCATGGACGAACGCACTGCTGCAAAATTGTACTAAATTCCAAAAATCTGTATATATAACTTTTAAAACCCTGTTTCCTTCTTTAAATTGACACAATATCAAAGTGACTGATCTTCAAATACCGCGTATAATAAGGTTCCTGATTAGTTATTTAAGAATTCTAAATTTCTCCTAAGAACCTCATCTTTAATTCTAAAAACAACGTATCTGATTTCATTTTTCTTTTGAGGTGGAAATCTTGGCTCTAAATACAAGTTAGATTGCTTGAGTCTTTGCCATATTGCCGTAATTAGAGAGCTGTAATTTCAATAATAGCAGATGTAATATTGAACTTTACACGTGCACATTTTGGAAGTTAATAAAGTTCTTCCTAAACACTAGGTTTGTTCCTACTGTCGACGAACAAATAGATATAAACATTCAGTATTAGCAAGTTTTATATAGAGCTTTAATAAATGCAACCTCACAAATTATTCTTCCTAAAAAGTATGAATTATCAAAACGAAGCTTCTTTCAATGTATTCAATTCTAATTCTAAATGCATCTAAAAATGGAAATGGAAATTAAACAGCTAATGACTACCTAATTAACTACATCTAAAGAATGCTTATTATTTTCCAGTATATTTTATGTTATTATTTTTCAAAATCCCGCGGAAACCTTCCTTTGCTTCAAGGTCTGCTTATTCTAAAACAACCACTATCACCTTTTCCCAACAGTCTTTAAAAAATGAAGTAAATGTCATCTTATACATGATATTCATTTATATCTCAGTTTCCGTGGAACTTTATCTTCAGCAGCCCACGCGATATTTGTATTTTCTTCCCTGCAGTCTAGATTTTGTAAATTATTCTTAATATGCTCAGAATTATTGTAAGTTTATTCCGACGAAAGGTTCTTATTCTTTCTAATGCCTTACATGAACATTTGATAAAAGATAGGGCAAAGACCTATAATATATAGTGAATTTCAGGCTAGAGAATGATAAAAGATAAGGAAATACTTTAATTTCAGAAGATGTTTAGTTTAACAATACCTGTAGAGGCGCAGTATCTCGTTATTAATAATTGGTAAGAAACTTATTTAAAACATCGGTTCCCAACCCCTTTTGGTTCTGTGGATCCCTTGTTGTGTAAAAAATATTTTGAGACCCACTAGCTAAATATACAAACACATTTAATATATAATATATTTGGCATTACTTTATGGGATAGGTCTTTGTTTACCAATGTACTTACTATATTTGATATTATTCACACACACAAGCACGCACACACACACACAAACAAACAAAAACGAACAATCACCAAGATTAAAGAAATTCAAATACAAAAAGAGCGATAAGCATAAATTAATTGATACTTGAACTAAAGAAAACTAATTCAAATAAAGTAAACATGTGGAAAAAGTTACACTATGGTAAATATAAATTATAATTCTAAATTTGATACGGAATAAACTTCACTAAATGCAGCAGTACATCCGTACAGTGAGAAATATTAACAAAAGAAATCACACAATAATCTTTTAGAAAAAGAACAAAAAAAATAAAATCAGAACGCGTCGTCAGCTGGAAAATGCCGTACGAGGGTGGAAATAATTATATTCGGTGTTTTCTACACAAACTTTAGCATGAATGCTGACAAAGTTTGTTTCTCCGGAACACCGAAGTAGCAAACAATAAGTCCATGTCTATTGAAAGAAAACTCAAATAAAATAAAATATATGTCAGAAAACCAAATGTTAAAAGCATTAATTTAAAACAAAATGAAGAATAAGAAAGATCTCATTACTCACCCAAAATTTCAGCGTTGGACTTCTTTCTGGTTGTTGTTTGTACTTTGTTGGTTTGATCTTTTTCTAAAATAGTATTGTGTGATTACTTTTGTCAATATATATATATTACTAATATAATAGTCCAGATCTGTCTCTCAAGGATCCGGTAACGCTCTGACGTCACCAACAATAAAATTCGCGCCATAGCACTGCGAGACGTTAAAAGCATTATTTCATTGTTAGAGAACCTAAATTTCAGTAATTTTAAATTTAAAAGAGTAATTGTCGTTCTAATTTCCAATTTAATAGCTCTAAAATAGTGAAATAAAATTTACTATCGATTGATATAAAATTTATCTCGCTATGATCAATAGTTCCCGAGAAATTTTAAATTATATTTATCATATATTTCAAATTAATTTCCGTTTTTCAATAGAAAGTACTAAATGAAATCAGTGGTATATCATGCGCGTGATATGGTTTGGAAGTGACGATGCATCTGATTATTTATTGCAATCGTGATGATATGATTTTGATAATAATTTTTGGCAACGTTCGACAAGCAGAGAAGTGCTTTGTTTTGATTAGAATTTCGAAAAAGAATTCCTTTGAAATTTTAACTTTTGGCTTCTGTTTGACAAACTGAGAATTTCATGGATATTGAATGATAATACAATTGTTAAACAACGAAAAATACTTCACACGGAATGTTGTTTACCAAGAGGTTCTTTGAATGAAAAAATATATTAATAATACGTAAATAAAAAAAATACTTCCTGTCATAAAACGAATGTTTATTTTATTTGTTCTCAACCAATGTTAAATATTTCTCTCGCATATATATCTACTTAAACACGTCAAATTTGACAGGAAATCTCTCGAATGGAGAGGCAATTTGCACCCATCATATCATGACGGGTGATTTTCTAGTATATATATATAATAGCTTTCTCTCTTTTTAATATGGTTTTTCTTGTACTTGTGTAGTTATATATATATATATATATATATGTAATAATCTCACATAATTTTATTTCAAATTCTATTATTATATATTTTAAAGTCTTAATGTATTCCAAAATCACTTTTCTTAAACTCCAGTTTCGTTCTATTTCCCGCTCTGAAAGCATATTAAATCTCTCGTTTTGGCATATTTATTGCTAAAAGAATATTTTAATCGTGTCCACGCGCACACAA
>BGPR01000623.1:245558-280775 GCA_013235015.1 Araneus ventricosus
TTACGTAATATAGTAAAAATAGCTATTATTCCCTTCACTTTGATCACATGTCTATCTGTTGAATCCCTACTTGAGAAAAAGCAGGGATCTTTTGCTCACTTTCGGCATAAAACTTAAACGAAGATGCATGTACATTTCGTCACTCTCCGATAATAAAATGAAAATTTAGAATTTAACTCGGCCTGTTGTTTTGTTTTAACGACTACAATAACGAATACATTTTATATATATATATATATATATATATATAGTTAAATATCTCAATTAATCAAAACGTGTTATATTTTCAATTTATATATATATATATATATATATATATATATTACTGTGAAAGACCGATATATGACAAATGTCGATATTCTCCGGTGAATATCAGTTTCTCCGGTCGGTGAATGTTGATAATCTCCGGGGAATGTTTGTGGCACGTGTCGACATTCACCGGTGAAATTCGACATTCTCCAATTTCGGTGTTTCACAGTAACACACACACATATATATATATATATATAATTTTCAGATTACTAATGCATTCAAGAAAGCATTACTAGGGAAAGAACCTGTTTTTAGTTATGGAAACACAAATCTTTATTCGGTACTTAAAATGCACCCTTTTTCATTTGATTAAAAACTAAAACATCAAAGATAAAAGAATACAATTAATTTAGCAGTAAACAGCAGGCAACGGAACAAGAAACTACGCTCAAATTTAGTTCAGCGCATCTTTCTTCTAAATTATCTACGAAAGATCAAAGAATCCGCTTCGACCGTCAATTATATAATATAATCAACAACAAACAGAGAACGAACACGATTCCTCTGCGAGAAAAGAGCTGGAAACTTATTACCGAAATAACTTAGTTTTCTAAATTACTCGGATGAAAGAATTTAAAGCTGATAAGCAAACCCATTTCCCTTTGCAGAAATAACGACTTAATAAATAGATCCTCGGAGAATCGTTTAGCTGCGCAAATTTATTTTTTCTTCCGTGGGAAAAGCTTCAAAATTAAAATTCTGAGCCCCGATCTATAGTACCACTTGCGAACCCATCCGTTTGATCGAAGCTTGAACCGCACTGCCCTAGTACATTAGCAATGCTAATCGACGCCTAACGACTTCTTAATTGATAAATGATTGTCCACCTCCCTACAGGGGCATGTGGGTGGCGAACAATATGCTTAAAGTCATTAATTTCGATTTCGTGTGACGTCTACCGTTTTACATGCGTGCATATGCTTGTTGCCGTCGTAAGTGATGAGGAACCAGACTTTTGATGTCAAAAGTTGAATTTATTAATTAATTAATTTAAAACAAGTGAAATTTAGATGCGGAAAAAGTGATCTATTAATCTGGTTAGTCAGTGAAACCTCTTTTGAAGACAGGAACGTATATAAATCATTAATTTCTATCCAAATCAGATGTGCAGTAATTGAAAAAATAAGGAAATTCATAAACTTGTTGTAAGATTTGCGCAATGTTACGCAATTGAAAACAATAGCATCATCAGCATCACATCCTCATCGTACACTGCCGACGCAATGATGGGCATCATTTCTTTAGAGAAATGTTATTTGAAAACAATTTAATCTGACCTTAATCAGGATATTATCTAAGTTTGCTCGATGACATTTCTAAAGCTAACCATTACATTTTCAATACACCGAAAAAATACAGGAAATTGAAAATACAGTACCGAGATAGCCACAGATACCATATTTTTAATTATGCTTCAACTCTTCTGATCCACCAAATGTTTAAAGCGTCAATAATTGAAGTATTTATAAATCAAGAAATATATTTAACCTATATATTTGTTTGAATTTTATTCTAGATTTAGATTCGCATACTTGGTATAGGCGGGTTTTCAATTCACTAATTTCGGCAACTATCATCATTTTCGGTATATTAATCTCTAGATTAAAGTAGGTGCCAAATCCATTTCTCTGTTATTTCTGCCCAATTTCCAAATTAATTATTTTTCTTGTACGCAAAGCATCAATTTCATTTTTTTTAATTTGCTGGAGAGATAAAGAACATTTTCACCTTAATAAATTTGAACCAAGATCCTCAATTTTGGTATAAGCACTCCATGCAAATTTCTTGCATTTTGCGTCTTTCATCCGAACAGAGTAACACTCAAAAACAGCTACAAAATTGCTTTCGGACATGGGAAGATCTAAAGCGTCCATATTCATCAGACATTCGAGTTTGAATTTTTAGACCACTGAATATATTTCGTATATTATAAAGCAGAATCGTTATTTGAAATTCTTGGTATGGACTTATGTTTCAACAGAAAGTGCGATAACACAGCAATTAGTTCAGCAGTGTTAAGAAAACGGCTCAAAGCTGTGCCATCCTTTGGATAAATTGCAATCGGAAAGTTTCTCATTTCACAAAATAGGAATAATTAAGAAGAAATGAAATTTCTGATAAACATTACATTTATGCATCTTATTTTGTTTTATGTACATTAACTAAACTGAAATTTGGGTGCTTATGAAAACTGTTAATGTTCATTTCCTCCAACCATTCGCAATTCCTTTACTGGTTTATTTTCTCAACTATCTAATTATATGACACCTACTATTTTGGGAATGCGTAATCATATTAATTCAGTTGACAACCTGAAGGACAGCTGAAATGATTATGGATGCCAGTAATTTCTGTATCGAATTATACCGTTTATGAATGACTTTATTTTAGTTTTTGAGTTTAAAATAGCAGTAATTTGATGCATGTACGACGTATGGGAAACCCTGCATGGTACAAATCCATAGTAAGCCACCCGGGATCTGTTAGGAAAATCGTAACCCTAATGGATTTTCTAAGGGAACGAGAAGAAGATTTAAAAGTACAGCGCGATTAATCACCTAATCTGAATAACTTAATCCACACCACCATCATGCTCAACATCATTTGTCTAGCAACATCTCTCCTACCCTACAAAAGCTTCCAACAGCAAAACAACCAGAACAATGCAAATGAATAATAATGTTAATAGAAGACAATCCCTTCTCTATACGGTGGGTCATCCCTTTCTTGCCCATCAACTTGTAACCACATAGTACAACATCAATCTGAAAACATATAGCTCATCATCGATTCTTCAACTCAGTTAATTTTTTTCCCACAGTGACCGTCCTCTCTATGCTCATTTCCAGTGTAAAACCATATACTATTCATGTTACTCGATTGTTGAAATTCTTTTTCAGCCGGTTCATCGACCAAGATCTGTACTAAGTGTAATCAACAGGGCCTATTCCCTATGTATAATTTTCATAGATGTTTTTCAAATAAATTACCTGTGGTTGGGATGGGGCCCTATCTCCTGCGGCGAGGACCCATTGGGCAGTGAACCTCATGCCAGTTTCTAACATCCTAAATTCATAGCCTAACCACCCATTCCTCTTTTTTGGCCTAATTATCCTTCAAAGTGGCATTCTAAGAAATGAATCTAACACCATCTCCTCACAAACTCTCGAATCTGTTCATTTTTAAGTCTTCTTAATTCAGTTCAATCTCCCCTCCTTCCTTTTATTTGACTCCATAGTCAGAGGGAGAAGGCTCGTTCAGAAGGTTCAGCCCCGGAGGGGCAGCGAGCTTGCAGTAGTTGCTTTGTTTGTATCCATTTCCTCTCCCACCCAACAAAACAGGTAAATCTGAACTTCGGGCAGATAGGCGCGGGGGTTAGTGGCTGGTGTTGTCGAAGTATGGGAAAACCAGTTAAGGGATTAATGAGCATCACGATTTTGGTTGTTATGAAATGAAGCTTTAAACTAGGAACTGTTAGCCTTTCTTCCCCTGTAGTTCCGAGTTGAAAATTTTCGCATCATGCATTTTCCTTGTTGTGAAATGCATAGCACTGATATTAATGTTTTACTTTTTCGTATACGAAGTACTCGAAGTAAAAGTAATTTAATCGTCAAAAAATTCAACCAAGGGTTTTCTTATGAATCTCCATGTTTTAGATCTCTTCGAGTTCGAAAACATTACATTGAAATTTGGTCAAAGTAGTCTAAGTATTGTCAAGTATTTTTATTTATATGTGAACAAGATAACTAAAAAATCGACGGGAGGCTGTTTCTGCGAAACGGCCGCTGGGATTGAGGGGCGTAGACTTACTTACCTTACTTAACTGTGACTTTCTGTGACTCAAGTAGCTAGCTCTATGTGACTATTAACTTTATAGTCTATAGTGACTATTAGTCTAGTGTGACTATGTGACTCTATCTATGTAAAATTCTTCGTGATTTTCACCAAATTTTCAACTCGGCTGTGACTAAACCATAATTACAAATTCTAAAATTATTTTTGCAATCTTCAATGTCAACTTTTCTCTATTAAATCAAACTAAAACCAACTCTCTATTTTATTTGATTGCGGATCTATAAGCGTTTAACTTTAGCACGAAAAGCGTCATAATTTTTCCTTTCCCGACACACCATTAGACCAATATGGAGAGACGTAAGTCTACGCCAGAAAAGCTTATAGCATAATGGTTAAAATTCAGCTTGTGGACTATCTGCAAAAATTGGAAATTTATATCAAATTTTGAGCTATATCCTTGGAACAGCCTATATGTCTAAATTATATGTATGTTGTATTATGCGAACACGATTATACAAAAACGAAACAAACTATGTTGCTGAAATATTACACATGGTTGTATTACTAAACATATTGATGTGTATCAAATTTTGGACTAAATCCAATGGCGGCTCGTCAATTCACAAACAGGCAGTGCTAGAACTCCCCCCAAACTAATGTTTTTAAAATAGAAATTTATAAAACAGTTTTAGTTCTAAATAGCCCCAAAATTTTAATTGTAATTATCTGAATTACATTTTAGAAAATTATCGACGCTTTTTTTTCCACGAGCGATTTCTAATAAAAGAAAACGATTGCTTATTGAAGTAGATGAGTTTCCATCTGGCCTCGTGAAAACGAAACTAAATAACGGCAAACGAAAAACAAGCAAAGGAAAAAATAAAGAGATCGTAGGCCATCCTCAAGTGGGAGGGAGAAGAAGAAAAAAAGAACAACACACATTTGGCCTTGCGCCGAAGGCTGCATCGAATGCAGCTCAAGCCAAACTCAATAGGATTAAATATTGGCTTCGTCTTCCGAAACGTCGCGCAGGGAGAGAATTTTGATGCTTGCGCGGGGCTGTTTCCCGAGCAGCTCCGACTTGTGTTTCTCCTACTTATTGATGTATTTGCCGTTTTCTTTCTTCATTTTCGAATTTTCTTTTCCTCCATTTTACTTCCTGTTGGAGCTTTTCAATGAGATAAGATAACCTAATTGGAAAAATAAAATAAACTGAGAAAACGAACTTTAAAAATAATTTCAGGGTTTGCTGCAGCTCTGCAGCCCTAATGGACGTGCCGCCACTGATTAAATCCGTCAACGGGAAGAATTCTCAAATGTACCTTTGATTCTCTTCATTATACCATAATGTAAATGCAAATCAAGTCGCATTGTTTAAGTACGAACATAAGTAAATTGGAGGAGAGAACACTCTCTTTGGTCTTTTTTTATAGTGTTCGGAATAGGGATACAGTTTTTAAGCCTTAAAAGCCCAATTTTTAAAAAAAATTATTTAAAAATATTTTTTGACTTTCATTTCTTGAATAAAATATGGCAAAAATACTTCAAGAAGAACGATTTTTTTTCAGGTATGGTTTAAGGCTGAAAAACAGTTTTTTACCAACTGGCAACACTGGGCTTCATTTCAGAAAAAATTCCTTGATGAAATTCTGTAATATTAAAAACAGATGCATTTTAATAACTATTAATAAGGATAAGGAATTTCTTTCAACATTGTAGAATAAAATATGGTATTCTCAAGATTACAAATAGAAAAAGAAGATGCAAGTCTCAAGTGAAAATTATCAATTTATTTTTTATCGGCAATCAGGTTGCTATCTATATGTTGTAAATTGATTTAATAATATTTTCTATATGTATCCTATTGTCCACAACAGGCATTAGAGCTTCCATCTAATTTTCAATATTTTAGAAGACAAAATTGGGCATTTTGCATAAAAGCAACGGTTGGTATGTAAGGGTTAAACCTACACTCTGTCCCAAAAGTTTATAGAATCTAGTAAAACATATGTTTTAGCAAAACGGAAAGGCATACAAACAACAATTACAAATATGTTGATTCAAACCATAAGCGACTTGCATTCAACGAAATATTTAGAAAAAATAACAATTTTTATTTCAGTTATATAGCAAAATGGAAATATTAGGTGTCCCAAAAGTTTATAGAATATATGACATTTCAACAAAAGGTGCTCAATACAATGTTCTTAATAGTTTAAATTCTTTCCATTTCTCAGTATGACATTGTATACACGTTTTTCCATCGACATAATTAAGGTTTGTAATATCTCTGGTTCCAAGTTGTACCATACACTTTCAATGGCTGTCTTCAAGGCATTCACTGAATAAAATTGCCCTACATTCTCATATACCTTCCGAGACATAATGTCCCACACATTTTCAATTGGATTTAGATCAGGACTCATCGATGACCGCTCAAGAACAGTAACATTTTTCGAGTTTAAATAATTTTTCGCAGAATTGGAAGCAGGGATGTGAGCACCATCTTGCAGATATTACCAATTTCGTCCCCCTATGTTTTCTGCAAATGGCATAAAATGATTTTCTAGGGCTTCTATGTATTTAGGAGAATTCTGTCGGCCATCTGAAAAGGCCAAACCCACTTGACAGTTGAAACTGAAAGCCGCCCACATCATCACAGATCCACCACCACATGCCTACTGAAAAAACTCCTGGGCTCTTTTCGTAAATCATGCCAATATTTTATATTCCCGCCAGGTCCATCTATGTTCCATTTTTTTCATCACTGAAAAGGACAGCCATCCATTTAGCACCATATGACATATGATTACGAGCCCTTTGTAATCTCTTACTAATGTGAAGCTTTGAGAGTGATAATCGGCGAGCCATTTTTGCGTGGATCATATAATCAGATTCTATAATTCATCTATGAACAGTTTCTTGAAGCTTTGCAACCGGGAAGCCCCAGTAATTTAGCGAACCGACATTTTCTGACTTGAAAGCCATTCTTTGTATCCGTCTCTCACTGCGAATATCCGTCACACGTGGTCTTCCCGAACGAGGTTTTGGCTCATATGGAGTCTTACGGGTTAATACACGATAAATCATGCTTTTAGAACTATTTAAAAGTTTCAATATTCCCTTAACAGTCTTACAGAGTAATTTCAAATGCAGAATTTTACTCACTTCTTCATTAGAGAGCTGCTACGCTTTAGGCATCTTGAAACGCAGAACAAACGAACGCTTTCCTTTCCTTACAACGTATTTATTAGGCTCCAGATCGATGTCATGATTACCGATACCATATTTGCATAAAATTGCATTTGTCTATAAACTTTTGGGACAGGTTATTTAAGTTTATTCTACGATTTAAAAATTAGCATTAAATATACGAGGTAGAACTGCTGTTTTTTTTCAATTTAATAGACATAACATATCTATACAGTAAGGCACATCGAAATATATCATATACAACAAAAAATATAGGCAAAATACAAGATTATATAAACTTTTGGGACAGAGTGTACCAATGTATGAACAAGCAGAAACTTCTAGATTATGATCTTGAAAATTTTAAGGTTTTCCACTTATATTTTTTGGATTAAATTATACTTTTACAAGTTGAGTTCTTCCAAGTCAAAAATGTCGTCTAGAAGAGTGCAGCATTTGGAGCCAAGATCCTTTTATTTTCGTTACAAAGCGGAAGAAAGAATTATGATATCCTTCTTTATTTAGTTTTTATTGTCATTTACTTCAAACTACTCACTGCTGAAATAGCTATTTTCTCAAAATTACAGTGTTGAAACCCCATTCGAGGTAGTTTATTTTCCTTCTGAATGGTATATTTGAGATTGCCTAAAGTACATTATGCTTTTATTTTGATCCTTTTCATCCCGAACATTAAAGGAATTCTTTTATTTTATCACCTTATAAAAGGTACATTTGTATATTATTCGCAGCGTTAAAAAATAAATTTAGAAGTGTACAGATATCGACATTTTTAATGGAACTGCATATTGAATTTTAATTTAGAAAAGAGATGAGAGAATTTCAGATAATATTGTTTAAATAAAATCACCGTAGCGGCTGATACAAAATGCCGAGTCTAATCTCTTTGTTTTAAAAAACAATGTGCGTTGTTGTTGGAAGACATTAAAACCAATAATGGGACGCAGTCTTTTTGTCTTAAAGCGGCGTTCTTCATTCTTGTTAGTTTTAAAGAAAATGTTTTAAATTTAAATCAGCTGGATAATTATATTAGCATTCGCTAGCTGAGAAATTTATTATTATTTTCATCATTTTGGAAAATGTGAATAGGTATTTGAATTTTTCTTTGAAAATAAACCCTACAAGTGATATTACTTTATATTACAGCTTTGTGTGCATATTTATTTTATAAATTAGAGTTGTTTATATTGATAAAATTTGGAGATGCGTTTATTTTTTACTAGCAGTTATTCAACACTCCGCCTCTGCTGTATTTGAGAGTCTCGTTTGATGCTCAAGGAATACTGAAAACACCATTTATAATTATTTTTATAATTATTAAATTTTAAATCATAATTTTGTTATAATTGAATTATTATTAAGCATAATATTAATTTTATTATAATTATTAAATTAGAATTATTTTAATTTATTAAATGCAATCTGTTGAATGGATCGCTTGAGAAAACAAATAAATTCAATCAAATGTAATTCTTATTAAATTAAAGCAGACTTACGTTTCTCTGCCAAGATATTTATTAAATGGGACTATAATTTCAGTTTATGTATATAAACGTTAGAAACTACTCGGGGGGCTGTTTCAGGATGGACTTTGAAATTTTAAATTGTGATTAAAGACACTGTTGACATCTTAGTCTGCGGTACCCTCTTCTAGGGTCCACACTGTTGGAATTGCTGAGCATGGCTGCAGTTCATGGTGGTATTAATGAGGAGTCAAACTTTTAAAAAATAATCAATAATTTATTGAAATATTTTAAAATAGAATCGAATTCAACTTGAGTTACGTAAAAGAAATATCAGTATGAAGCACACGTTAGATTTATTGGGGGGACATCTGAAGAGAATAGCATGCATCGCTCCAATTCTTATATAAATACTTACACAGGAAATTTGTATAAACATATAAACATAAATATTCCCTCTTTTGGAATATCATGATATGAATGAACGAATCAAGAATTAACCCCTTAAGGACCGCATTTTTCTTTTGTTATCTAATAAGATGACTCCTCCTGTTTTGGAAAGGGCTGTCGTTTTCATTCATCTAAGAAGTCATAGAATAGTTGAGATGATTATGGATTCTACGTTAATTTTTGTGTCAAATTATGAAGCTAATCAATGATTAAATTTTAGTTTATAAGCCTAAAAATGCAATAATTCGATGCACGTCAATATGACGGGCGGAGACTTAAGAGGTTAAGGTGCAAGTCAACTGCTCTGGTTTGCAACTCAACTCGACAGACTGGTTTCGTGGACGTTCTCCTGTTTGCATTTCTGCCCGAATTCTTTAAACAGTTTAATCAAAAGGGTCAGAGTAGATTGTGAAGAAGAAATTTAAGTTTTATGTACCACACAACACACTCGCAGGAGAGCGTTTCGTCGAGACAAATTCAACTTCCATCAGGTCTGTGAACAAGAAGAAGCTTCGATCCGCCCCTGCCGAAGCCGACCCAGATAGCAATTTTAGTTTGCAGCAAACTGGAAGCAGTCTTGCACTGCAAATCTGTAAGCTTGCAGCAAGTTAACGCAAGCTTCGAATTCACCACGCGACGAACTTGCAGCAAGTTTGCCACGTCAAACTCATTGAAAACATAGCAAAAACAGAGTACGAACACAATCTCGGATTAGAACTCGCGACCTAGCGCTTGCTAGCATGACGCTTTAAGCCACTCAGCCAGCTAGACTGCGAGAGGAGAAGATAGATTGTGCTAATAGATCGCGCATATGATTTATTTTAAACTATTTTCTTGATTTCATTAATTTTTTAAATTTTGTGTTGAGAACATGATTTGAAATCAAAGAGAGAGCGATTTTCGCTACTAACTACGTTTTGCTGGTAGAATAAATTATGAAATTAGGTTTCAAAAGTAATTACTTTTAAAATGGGACAAAATGTAAGTCATTATTTTTCAGCAAACATTGACTGTTTTTTAGGTTTAATTTTGATATAAACATTAAAATTTCAAGATTAAGAAAAAGGCGATATAGTTTTCTTTAAAGTGCGAGTTCTATATTTAGTAAAAGGATGGAAAATGTTTCATTTTTTTTTATAAAAAAAGTTAGTTTTTTCACAAATTATCATTGATTTTTTTTGAATTAATAAAAAGAAGGACGGTCTAGGAGATGCTATTAAAAATAGGATGTTTTTTAAAACAGAGACAAAGATAATTATCTCTTTGTGCTACCATCTTTGCATCAAGCTTGTTCTGCAAACTCACAGCAAACTTGCATTGAAGGGAGGGGTGCGTTAGTTGTCACGGCGAACTTGTGGCAAACTCGTTTTGCAAGCGAGGGTGGCGATTCTGCATTGTTAGTTTGCCACAAGTTCGCTTCAAGCTTGACGCGTCATATTTGCCATGACAAGGTAATATCAAGTAAAAATCAAACTTGCTGCAAACGTACGTGCTATCTGGGGAGATACTGACACTAGATCAGTTATGGAGTACCTTTTTGAGTACTCCAGTAGCATAAATATATTGAACAATATTTTAAAATATTGCACAATATTCGCAATATGATATTGTATAATATCATTTAATATTATATAATATCGAATAATATCGTACAATATCGTGCAAAATGTTGTGCTACCTGGGTAGTGGGTAAGATTTTGTTCATTAATTTTTAATCCATCTCGTGGGTAACAAATTCAGTTGGATAGAGGGAAAGGTTGTGGTAAAAAAAGGTACAAATAATTTGGAAACTTTGTTAACAAAAAAATTTAACAGTTGACATTATTTTTGGGTCATACACAACAGGTGCAATGATACGATAGAAAATCAATTACGTCCTCTTAGAAATATTTTTTTTATAAATTTGACATTAGATATTTATATTTTAATTTTTTAATACTTTCGATTCTGTTCTCTCTTTTATAATATTAAAAATAAGTTTATAAAAATCAACGCCTGGATCATTTAAGAAACATTCGTTGGTCAATGTCTGAGCCGCTGGTCATAGGTTAGCCACCAGTGCATTAGACAGTGACCCAAATAAGGCTTGAAGGAATACAACAAAATGTTTTTCACAATATGCCATCTTGAAAATAATTGTTAACCCCACTACAATTCAAAATAAATGACAGTCGAGGTAAATTATGATGCATCATAGATCGAAAATATTGAGTTCAAAAACTATATATCTTGCAAGAAATTATCCATTAAGGTGTGAAAAGGAAGTATATCATTTGTCTCATTAGAGTTTATAATATTTATGATTTCGTTTAATTCAAAATATGTTGAAGGATTCATATTTGCTTAAAAATTTCTAATAGCTATTGTTGCAATTACTGTCCTTAGTAAAGGAACTAAATTAAAAGAGAAATATTGGAGCTTAACGAAAATAATTCGATAATAATAAAATAATAACGATAATAATTAATAATCAATAATAATAATTTTCCATAAAAAAGTCAAAAATTATAAATATTTTTAAATGTGCTTTTTCCTATTTTTGGGAATTTCCAGTCCTCTAATTAAAATAAATGATTCGATGATTCAACAAAAATTCATAAAAAGTTTCTTTCTAAATAACAGTTTCTAATCGTGTATGATATAAAATCTCCTACACTAACAGAAATTTCTCCCACTTTGATTAAAGCAGCATCTATGCGCGTTCTAAATCTGCACTCATTCCAGCATTTTTCCCTGTACATGAAAATTCGAAGAACGGAGAAACAATTTATCAGTGTTCGTTAAACTTTCCCGTTTTAACAAATGTAACGAGAACGGTTGCAACGCAGAAACCACGACGTATAACGTGTTAAAACAATTATTACCCAGAGTAACCTTTGACAGAACAATAAGAAAGGCAACAAATGTTTCCTGCAAGCTTCGGTTAATGAGGTATTCGTGCCAGATGTCACAGAGAAATTCTTTCCTGACAATGTCTCTCATATTAATTAATTTCCAAGCAAATGATTATTAGAAAGCTGGAATAGTTTCGAAGTTCTCTGCCATGCTTAGCAAGGAACCCATAATTAAAATTTAACTCAACATTTTGTGTGGATGTCTTTGTTTCTTGGAATGAAACGCCAGAAGTGGATTTCTTTTCGATGAAGAACCCTCTGCCTCCTTTGTTCTTTTCAACTTTTTCTTTGTCCCTTTTTATTGTTCTAAGACATAGAACCGCTGAAAAAGGAAGCAGCTGAATTTAGCGGGTTGATTGCTTTTGCTCTTAAGAACATTTCGGTTTTGAATTGTGTATTTAAATTTATTTGTGTATCGGGTTCTCGTGCATTTATATCTATACTAGTATGCGCCCATCGCTAATTGACAGTGGAGTATTGAATACTACAACACTTCAATTTATTTCAATGCCTAAAAGATATAATCAATAGAAATATTGTTGAATCTTGTTCTATTAGATAATGTACCACCAGATTTCTTCCTCTGTCTATCTATGGGCAGGTACAGCTACTCTCCCAATAAAACGTTAGAGTTTCACCTACATCACATAACTGATCTTAGTGAATTTTTTAATCACCTTGC
Organism: Araneus ventricosus; assembly: GCA_013235015.1. Classification (NCBI taxonomy): domain Eukaryota; kingdom Metazoa; phylum Arthropoda; class Arachnida; order Araneae; family Araneidae; genus Araneus; species Araneus ventricosus. The sequence continues at coordinate 258,365 of BGPR01000623.1, forward strand.
ATGTAGTTTTGTCCTTTTACGTTAACGTATCGTTGACGTTTAATCACTAGTGAGATACCGCCTCCCTGTATCAGCATCAGGAGTAAGCTGAATGCTAATAATCACAATATCAACACGGGAACTGAGGGTAGTGGCCTAATGATCGTCACCGATCTCGGTCAAACCCTCCGGCAGAAGGTACATGCCGTCATCGGAATGGAGGTAGCTCAACCCCACATCTATAGTATACCTAATTAGGAAGAGATAATCTGGTTTTTTATCCGGCAGCTTCTCAGCAACTTGTGGTGCTAGTTTTTTCTTACACAGAGGGATCTGGAATTTGCAAGATTCATGAAAATATCGAGGTCTAATTTTTGGACGATTATCATACTTCTTCTTTGTATCTACGTATGTGAGAAAGTAAAAAATAACATGTAATGCATATTTTGGAACGATTCTAAAAATAATTTTACACGAAAATTTTAAAAAAGCACTCCATTATTATTAGCATTTTCTATTCAGCTGTTAATATTATTTAAAAACAAAGTTCTTTCGTTAACTTATGATTCATTCTGATTATAAATTTACTGACACACATTTCAATGATTATTTTTAGTAGCCCTTAAAATTTTTAAATTATATTTTAATAATTATATCTACGATTACATGGCAGTAAAACCATTGCATTTCAAAGCAAATTTGCTAGTTCTTTTATTTAGGAAAATTTTATTAAAAATAAGCAATTTTTGAGAATTGAAAAGTAACCCATATTTTGGCAGATACATCAAATTGTCGAGGTCTAATTATTGAACGATTATAATACTTATTCTTTGTATACTTCAAAAATGATAACGTAACAAATAACATTTAATGTAAATTTTTCAACGATTCTATAAATATTTTTACACCAAAATTTTAAAAAAAACCACTCCATTATAGCAACATTCTCCATTCGACAGTTAATAATATTTAAAAACAACGTTTCTTTTACTGTCATTACTTAAATTGGGCTTCTCATCGCTTCATTATCCTAGGAAAAATACTTTCTACTTCGAAGCGTGACTAACAGAACTCTCTGATTTGCATCCCTAAAAACTCTTTGTTAATTAAATGATAATAAAGGTAGAAAACTTCGAGCAGACAGTATAAAAAGCAGGAAAAGTTTTTGCAGAAGATCATAAATCATTCGATGGAAAACTGTTATTTTTTTCCGCTTGATAAAAAGGCTAATTTATAATGATCGGTTGTGTTGGCGTCATTTCCACGATCGTCTGCTAGAAACCTGTATTTTTTCAACCGCCTTCTTAATTGAGGTTTCGTTTAATGCTGCAGTCAAGTTTCAATAAGTCAAACATAGTGTAAATGCTAGCTTATGATCCATTATGATTATAAATTTATTAACATAAATTTCAATATTTAGTTTTAGTAATTCTCAAAATTTCTAAATTATATTTTAATAATTACATTTACAATTACATAACAGTAAAACCATTAAATTTTAAAGTATGTTTGCTAGAGATTTTTTATTTATGAAAATTCCATTTAAAATAAGCAACGTTTGATACTTAAAATGTAACCCATATTTTTTGAAATTCAATCTAATATAACAAATCACACTCAGAATGAAAAATGAATATATGTAATAATGTAAAAAACATCTGAATAACCTAACAGTTTAAGGAGAAATACGAATAAATTGTCTTGGAATCAGAGCGTATAGAGTCAGATGATATAGTATTCAGAGAGTATAAAAATTTTAATGAGAATGAGTTAGTCTGAAAACTTATAATTGTTTTTGACTATTTGCAGAAAAACAAAACCAAACTTAATTGTTTCTTTTATACTAAATAAACATTAAACGATAAGTTTTATGCTAATCAAAGAAGATTATGTTTTATGTTTGGTACATTTTCATTATTAAGGCATAAATATAGATTCCATGTTTATTTCTTAACAAGGAACTTTTTCTACTATATGCATAACCATTAAATTCTCGGTTTCATTGGCATCTTCTTCGATTGAATATACTAAACTGGACATTTACATTGGTTACCGATTCCTGAATTACTGATAATTAATTTTTCATTCTAGTGTTTTTTGCAATCTATGTCCAATAGCTGCGGGGATTTAGCGGCAAAGGGTCACCTTCTGGATCGTTTATTTAGTTTGGTTACATTATCATCCTGCTTTGAATCAGAACGAGGGCTATTTCGGTACCAGAGGTTTGGAGATCAGATTTCACGGATGTTTGGTCGAATGTGGGAGTTTGGTATACGAAGTAGGGGGCCCAAATATCGTCCACTTAAGCCATTATTTTAATCAGAGGATTAATTCACGTGCAATTTGTCTAAAGATAGTACCAATCTATTACCCGGAGAGTTATCCAAAAACAAACTGAATTTCAGATCTAATACATAAGTTTAACGCACACCCCAAAAACTTTTTTGCGACCTCGGCATTTTTTTCCTACTAAAATCAGTGTTCTTAATATCGCCCACTATTTTTTTCCTAATATCGCTTATGTCTAAAATGGAGTGAAACAAAGTGTGACTTATGTAATGATCATACTTTCTCAATTAAACATGAAAATTAAGTCACAGCAAAATTGAAAGTCATACAAGACAGCTTCTCTGTACTTTTAGAAATATAGTTAAAGTACCTTTTTAATACTTTCCCCCTAAATAAAACACCGAAATGAAAAAGAACTTATGGGCATTGTCAGGCGATAGGACATCAACCAAGAATTTTTTTAAGGCAAAAGAATTTTTTTAATAAATTGCCCCTAAAAGGGCTAGGGCGATATTGGGAATAAACAAGTGGGCGATATTGGGAATAAACAAGTGGGCGATATTGAGAATAACCTTACCCTATTAGCACAAGACATTTTTCGATATCTCCATGATGTTGCTACGATATTTTGAATGCCGCATAACATTTTAAAGATGTCGTATGAATGTTGTAGGGCATCTTGTGCTACAAGGGTATCCTCAAACATGGCGGTCTCCCCCCTTCGGAATCGGTTCGCAACATAAGAAGCAAACTACACCAAAATTTAGCCAATTATAGTCACTATCACTGCCTAAAATGATATAACATTTATGACTTGAACCTTACTGGTTTTACGAAAAGTAATGAAACATTATTATTAATTAACGCGCACGGAAATCAGCAAATATTCCCAAAGAAAAACAACCCAGGTTCAAACGGTTTCCTCAAACAACTACTGTTTGAGGAAAGTTTTGTAGTTCTGGTTGTGGCCACTACAAATCAAGAAGAAACCGTGGTTAAATATGACCAGATCAAACGTTCTTCTACTGGTATATTAGTCAAATTTAAAGAAGGTTTTCGAGCTCAGGTAACATCCTCGTCACCTGTTCACGGTTTAGATTTACGTACCCCGTTCCAAAGCAGCCTTCTTGTAGCTTCACATCAGGGCATTATTTCGCTAAGCAAACCAGAACCAGCAAAAATAACTAATGATAAACTAAAAATAAATAAATAAAAATAATAAATAATAATAAACAACTACGGAAAGAAAACTGCTCAGACATGAAAAGTAAAATTCTTTAAGCAAGGTCTTTCTAATTTTTTCATTGTAATTTCAGTAGAAACCACTTTAAAATAAAGTTAAAAGTGGCATATTTTAACTTGAATTATAAATAACTTAGAAATCTTGCAAGTAATTGGAAATTGTTTTACTCTTTTTATAAAATGCTTACCGAAGAAAATAGGTAAACTGACAAATTTATCAAGAAAATACATAAATTTAAAAGGAATATAATTTTAATTTTTTCTGACAATATTATGCTTTTTATTGATAACCAATCGTCATTCATCGGTATTTATCCTTTGAAATTTCTATCAATCCGTTAACTTTGGTATATGTTAGAAGTTTTATCGATTGAACAAACCAGAATTGCATGGACAGTTGATCCATGAGTCTTCAACATTCCCATGTGTGTGGTCGAATTCTTTCTCTTTCCGTGGAATTCATGGTATTCGAATTCTGCAATCGGTCATTTTGAATTGTGGAAGATCGATGACTCTCCAGAAATTCTGAAATTCCAAAGAAGACAATTCTTTCTTCGAAATCCATTAGTGTTAAAGCTTGTTACAAAATGGAGAAATGTTGAAATGATAATTTTATTAATAATACGTATATTTTCAATAAGAAAAAGATATTTGTTACAAAAGTGCACATTATTTGAAAGCATACTTGTTTCTTTTATGAATCCTCCTTAATATTTTTTCTCGACGTATGCACATTTTTTCTTGACTACAAGTAATTTTATATTAAATAATTATCTATCAATAAATATCATGTCTATTTAATAAACTTATGCAATATTAACTATATAGATATAAACGCTTATTTATATATATTTGGTATATAAATGCTTACTGCTAAACAAAAGCGTTGAATAGCAATTAACCCCTTACTCGTCGCATAATATTTACAAAATTTATTAAAATCAGCGAATTTTATTGACGTTTTTTTAATGTTTATAAAATTTTAAATCAATTAATATGAAAAAAACACTGAATTTCCTTTAAATGTAAAGTCATTTTAAAGATATAAAATTGTTCATTAACTTACCTTACATTATTTAACTTCCCTCACACTTTTCAAAATATGTTCTCATGAAAAAAAATATTCTAAATCTGCATTTTATTGTTGTATAATCAAATTACAAGCTTTGTACTGCCAACTACGAATCAGCTGTGTAAATAAAAATTATACGGGTACGGTAAATATTGGAATTTCCTTGGCCTTTTATCGGAAATGAGTAGCCTGTGTGAGACACGACCGGGACAAAATTTGCTCGAATTGGCTTCCCTTATGGGAGATGGGCACGGCGATTAACCGGTTAATTAGTTGTTCTTGTAGCAGGTACTAATAACTTTATACATGCATGTCAGTTTTTATTAAACATTATAAATTGTGTTTATTAAGTTGTTAGGTTTCTATGATGTGTGTCATTAAGTAGTTAATAATTTGCCTGTTAATTAAATTTGTTCAAATTTTTCACCGTCTGTTATTTTTTAATAAATTTAGAATAACACAATATGTTTTCCTGCTTTTTGTTTTATAACTGAAGATAAGTTAGTTTACAGAAATATTTTATCATCATTTTTTTAGTATCCAGGATAACACAAGGGATGTTATTCGTTTTATTTGCATACTTCACTAATTTCTTAACAGATTTTTAATTTTATTATAAAATTAAACAATCATAACGATTGTAATTCGAAGGCAATGAAGACAAATGGAAGATTCAAAAGTAATCACAAGCGAATGCCCAAGAGAATTTTTTTTCATTTTTAACTTAATAGAGAAACACACCTCCACAATCAAAATTGAATAAAAATATATTTGACATATATTGACAGAAACTATTTTTGCTTTACTGCATAATTCAAACAAGAAATTTATTTGTTTTTAATGAATTAATAATAAATATCGTTAGAATTAGTTTCTTAGATAATTAAAAAAGTTTCGAAAAGTTCAGAAATTCGAACAAAAATTCCACGTTCAAAGCATTTTTCTTAATTTAGAATTTTTGTTACCACGTCTCCTACCACTTCAATTAATTTCGGATTGCTTACTCGTTGCCAGGTTCTTGAAGATCAAAAAATGCGTTGAATTGATCAAAGGCTTCTTCGTAGTGTTCATTACTCAAAGAAGAAATTGATCCTTTTTTTGCCTTTATTCATCTGGTTTTTCTGTACGAAAAAGGTTTTGGAATTTAGGATTCCATGTTCCAGGAGAGTAGAACAGCATTAAGGAGAACTTTTTTTCTTTTACTTTTGCTTAAACCTGAAAGAATGATTAAAAAGAAGAAAAACCATTGCCTTAGGGTAGGGAACATCTCTACTCTTATAAAAAATTAAAAAAGTAAACAAAAGATTACTCTTTAGAATTAAAAAAAAGTACCAGAGATTGTGGTTTCATCGAGGATGATTGAAAATTTGATATAATGAAATTTTAGGATAGAACATAGAAGAAAATAATTGAAATGGATAATATTGCATCAAAATCATATTTTTCATCATACACGCAATTCTTGAAAAACTCAATTATAGGAAGGAAACTTAAAATTTCATAAAGCAAAGCTAGGATTAAAAAAAGAACTCATAGTTTTCTTCTGAAATAAATCAGTTATAAAATAAGCAAAAATCTAGAAAGCGTGTAATTCTAGGTTTAAACATTATTAATATTTTTTAAAAAAATTGAACAAATATGTTAGAATAAAAACTCAGAAAAATTTATTTTATTATTATTATTAAAAAGTAAAAACTCATTGAATCACAGAAAAGTAATTTAATATATGATTCCGTGTGGTTCTTTTCATACATTTTATTTTTAAATCTTTTATGGGAAAGATTGAACAATTTTAAATGTTTGAAAAATATGATTAAAATATAAATTGATATAAATTCAAGCTCTTCTTGAAAGATAAGGGATAAAAAATATTTCTATATAAAGCTGAAACAAATGAATTATACGCTGTGGTTATAAACATTTCAACAATTGATTAAAAAAAGCCTATATTGTAGCAACATAGTTTTTTTTTAAATGAGAGAGTAGCTAAAAATCTTTTTCAGAAGAAAGCAGATCAATTGTAACAGTTCAAAGATTGATTCGGTTAGAGTATAGAAATTGTCGGTCTCCAAATAAGAACTCCATTAATTGTTGGTATAAGCAATTAGGATGCGAAAGTCTCCGTCACTGATGTACATTTCCTGTTCTCTTCAGTTTCTCAAATCAAAGCTTGATGAAGTTCTTACTTGGAGACTGCTGGTTTCGATACTCTAACCAATAATTCTTTGAACTGTTACAAATGATTTGATTTCATGGATTCAGAGACGTGATTTCTTCTCCACGGTAATCATTTTGACACTTGCGTTGGATTGCGCAGATTTAGTGCGCCGTAACGGTGCGTTGCCCATCTAAAAAAACTTTTTGAACTATTCTTTCATTTAAAAAAACGAAGTTGCTACATTATAGTGTTTCTCTTCATTAATTTTTGAAATGGGTCCAATTATTTATGACCACACTGTATTTTAAAATGGAACCATATTAAACATTTTAGCACATTATTTTTCTTATTATTTTATGAATCCTTTTGGGTATCCAGCAAATTTCATTATATTCTTAAACTGGAAATAAAAACTATCAGAAAAAAGGATATTGGAAAAAGAAAACGAACATGCTTCACAAAAATATCTTGTAAAGCATTTAATTTTAGCTTTCTTAGAAAGTTCTTAATAATTTTTAATGATTCTAAATTTTTTTGTTGTTAACTAAAAGTATTAAGTTTTCAAGCTTAAAAATTGAAACGTCATTCGGTTAAATTATTAAAAATATATTTATCCCACGAATTCTCGTGCAGGTTTGAGCACCAAATAATTCAAAAGAAAAATTATTTCCTTTTTTTCTTTTGAAAAAATAATTATGTATGTTAACAAGTTACGTTCTGATTTTCAGTTAAGAAAAAAAAGAATTCCGCTTAATTATTAATGTAGATACCTTTTTGCCGAAGCACCCAGAATAAAAAGAGATTTGTTTAATAAATTTAGGTCAGATAACGGAAGACATCACATTTATTTATTCGATGTGTCTTAATATAAGCATCTCTTATTTTGCAATGAAATCATAACTGCTTTCTGGCGTTCATTTTTAAACTTCAGAGGAAAGCACATCCTGAAGAAATCTGGAAATCCTAAACAATTTCTTGAGATTTTTTTAAAAACACCATCTCATCTACGAAATAATTAACAACTTTAAATACTTTTTTATTAATTTGTTCTGTGTCGTTTATTTATATAATTACGTTTATTAAACACTAGCAGTACGCGTGCGGCGTTGCCTGTGGAATCAGGATTTCAAAATTTTTTTTAAAAAAATGCCCACAATGACACTAACAAGTTTTGAAAACAAAAGATTCACAATATTGATTTTCCCGCTTATTTTTCTTTTTTATAATGAAATTTATCAAATCAAAACAAATAATCAAATCTACTACAGAGAAGGATTCTCTTACCAAAAAGGGAACAAAACGCACGTATCCGATCGAGTAACAACTCACGAATGAAAGCATTCTTATTCATGCCCATAAAGAATGCCTCTTTTGAAAAGGAGTTTCTAAAACATAGTCAACAGCAACCCACTGGCGCCAAAAACAGTTAATATCATAAATCCACCTTCATGGCACCCCGGTGCTATTTTTGGAACGTGACCTTGCTTGGAAAAAAGTTCCGGAAATAATCTGTGGTTAAACGCAAACAGGCGAATTTTATAGAAACCCGACAATTTTTAAAATATTTCTTAACATTCAAGAAATTGCATCAGACGTCCAAAACAAACTTCATTAGAAAAGCAATTTTTAGGATTTAAAACATTGACTCCTATAAACCAAGTAAAATGTTAAAGAATGAAAACGGAATGAAATTTTAAACGATTCTAAATGGTACAATACGACAAACATACTTTCTGTGGTATTTAAATACATCCAAAATGAATCAGAGAAGAAGGGGGGGGAGGCAAAGAAATGAAATCTTCCACTTCAGGTTTAAATTTGAAGCCACATTATGTAAAACACAAATTAAAAGAATGTTCTGTGGACGCGTTGAAAGCAAGAGGATTATCACGTCACGTGCTCTTTCTCTGTGGTTTCGACGAAATGCATGTTGGGTAAATACGTCACGGTACCTTGATTACGAAGAACCCTGAGGAGAAAATTATGACGCAAAACTTTTTTAACACTTCAAAAAAAAATTAATTAAAATTCAACCAACCGTTCAATTTTATCAGTTCTTGTTTTAAATCGGGGGGTAATATTCCATTCATTATCTCAAAAAATTGAAAAAATTAACGTTATTAGAACGTCGGATGCAGCAAATTTAAAAACAAAAATAAAATTTAGATGGCAAAACTAACTGACTATTTATTTTAAATTTCTCACAATTCAGTAAATTACGTTTGAAGCTCAAAACAAATTTCATTATAAATAAAATTGTTTGTTCTCTGGTGCATTGATTGTTTTCAACTATCATTAGAAAAGATACTACACTCATGTCCATAAATTAAAGATAATACAGAATCACACAGAAATTGAACTCTAAAATAAAAATTTCACCTGTAGAATTATCACACACATCTTGAAGAAGAATATGCAAATTACAGGAAACCAGCAGATGGCGCGGATAGTACGTCACAATGACGAGAGTGTAAGAGAGGGGTATCTAAGGAATGGTGGCAAAGAAGTAAAATTGTTCACAAGGGCTTTAAAAGTCTTTCAGTGCAATAACTGCATAGTTATGGCACAAAGGAAGCATTTGGATGATTTTTTACGTGGTAGAATTATCGGACGACTGGAATGTGGACGTACCCAGCTGGAAGTATCCGAGGAACTTGGAATCGCCCAGAGTGTCATCTCCAGGCTTTGGCAACGATTCCAAGATGATGGTAATGTGAGTAGATGTTACAGCGCAGGTCGCCCCCGAGTTACAACGCCGAATGAGGACCGGTATTTGGCAGTTACTGCCAAAAGAAACAGACGGAGCACAGCATCAGACCTGTCTCGTCAGCTCTCTTCAGCTACCGGTACGACAGTTTCAAGGCAGACCGTGTACAGACGCTTAGAGCACATTGGTCTATATGCTCGTAGGCCTGTCAGATGTGTTCCACTTACCGCAACTCACTGTCGCCTGCGATTAGCCTGGAGTAGAAAGCATGCATTGTTACACCGCAAAAGTGGTCTTGTGTGATGTTTTCCGACGAGTCCAGGTTTAGTTTCCAGTCTGATTCTCGCCGGACTTTCATATGGAGAGCGCCAGGTACCCGTTATCACCAAGAGAATACCATTGAACGACACCGTTACGGTGGTGCAGGATGGCTCGTTTGGGGAGGAATTATTCTTGGTTCCAGAACTGACCTGCATGTTCAGAGTGTAACGATGACAGGCCACATCTATCGGGATGTCATTCTGGAACAACATGTACGTTTGTTTCGGGGCGCCATGGGTGCTGAATTTCTGTTTATGGATGACAACGCCCGTCCTCACCGTGCAAACATTGTAGACGAATGCCTTCAATCGGAGGATATCACCCGTATGGATTGGCCAGCATACTCACCGGACTTAAATCCAATAGCACATGTGTGGGATATGCTTGGCCGACGAATTGCAGCCCGTCAACCCCCTCCCACGTGTCTACCGGAACTTCGGAGGGCATTGCTTGATGAGTGGTGTAATATTCCCCAAGATCAGATTGATAATTTGATACTCAGCATGCCTAGGCGTTGTAAGGCCTGTATTGCATCGTCCGGGAGACATACTCCGTATTAACCATCAACCATGTTATACTGTTTTTTGTAAATAATTTTTTTTTGAAATTTGCTCCAGGGATTAAAAATAGCAATTTTTATTAATTATGTCAAACATATAGCATCTGTTTTGCTCTTTACCCTTTGTTTAATAAATAGACTTTACAAATAAGTCAAATTTGTTTTGCTTCTGTCTCTTTCTTTGCCAGAACTTCATTATCCTTAATTTATGGACATGAGTGTACAACCATAAACGTGCCGAAAATGACCCAAAACAACACAAAACATTAAATAAAAAAATTCTAGATTAAATTTTAAAATTCCTGCTTCGAGGTGCATTGAGTCACCATTACGACTACCTGTGTGCCAAATTTCATGGCTGTAAGTGCGATATATTCGTCTGGACATCGCGCGCACGCACGCACGCACACACACATTGCCTTTTATAAGTATAGATAATATGCTTTACTTACTTTTTAAAGTTTTTCGTCGAAATTCCTGTCTAATAACCAGAGAAATAATGCTCATCAAGAAGAGAAATAACTTTTTGGAAGTAAAAATTACTTCAGAAAATGTACTTTAAATTTTTCTTTAGAGTCGGAAACTATAAAGGGTAGTCAATAATTCCATCAAACCACAGAAAACTTTCCCAAAGGATATTTTTGGATAAAAATTAATAAATCAATGATAGCTTTCGTAAATACCCTCAAAATAATTTAATCATTATTTATAAAAAGAAAAGTCGAGGTTTCATTGTGTTTTTCTGAAATGCATTATATTAAAGCTTATTATAAATTCCACATATGCAAGTTTGATATCTTCATTTCTACCAAAAAAATCAATTATATTTATTAAACAGAAAGTTTAGAGATAAAATGTTTTTAGCGATCGTAAATAGATAAATTTAAAATGAGAAACTGTTTTGAACTCACCGATCAATGTGTAGAATCGACAATATAATGCTGTGTTTCCATCAACTAAGAGTATATAAGTAGATTGAATATGAAATTGCTATTTCAATTATTAATTTGCTATGTGTTCCAAAAGTATTTCAGAAACTGAATATTTATTAAGAAAAAGTTAAATATGTTTAACTTGTGTAAGATTCGAAATTATATTTTATTTACAAACCTATAAAAGTGATTGAAATTTGTTTGCCATTTTTTATTATTATTTTTATTAAAAGAGCCATTAAGTGTATTACATAAAATATGCTTTATCGCTGCTCATAAATACATTCATTTCAAAAACAAAGTAATAAATAATTTATTTTTTAAATCATTGAATGGTAACTTTATTTAATCAAGTAAAAATTCGTAATAAATGTAACCAAAACAGCACAATCTACATGCACAGTTCAAAAGCTTTTCACTTTAAATTTCTTTCAATTGAAAATCAAGATTCTAAGCGTCTCAAATTAAAATACATTTAAAAATATCTACATGAATAATGTATAAAACTACTATTCAGTAATTCTGTCATGAAATTTAAGCAAGCAAGCTTATTTCCGTTTCTGATATTTTTTTCTATTCTTTAGCTCCGGGGCTAGAAAGTGAATCCTTGTAAAAGCCAGACGTTTTTCAAAAGAATTTTAGATTTTGGGTTTTATTTAGACGTATGGTAATGCAGAAATAGAATCTACAATGCAAATCGTTTTTCTAGGAAAAATGTTCGAGCATTTAACGGAAGTGGTATTCGTCGAAGTGTATGTTTTAAACTTTTTCTTGTTTTCTTTCTACCCTCTTCCCATTTTTTTCTTTTCTTCTGTTATTACCGAGCACAGAAAGGCTTTTTGTGTCAGATTGCTGCCTTGCAGCGAAACTGTTATACTTTTTTTCTGCTAAGAATTGCTTTTAAAACAAATTGTTTTCTAAATTTGTTGAACTTAGAAAGCATATTTTCCCTTGAATTTGAAACTTTGAATCTATTTTTTCCGATGCAAATTTTCTAAAGAATTGAAGGAATATTCACCGAACCAAGAATACATGACGTGTTATAAGGAAAAAAATACAAAATTTTTACATTAAATCTGAAATATTTCTTTGAAACATGTGAAAAGTATCTGAAAGGACCATTGATTTTCATGATTGCTTTCATAAGAGTTCATAATAATATTCATGCATTAACTTCCATCTTTAAATTTGGATTACTCCCTGAAGCATGGTTCTGCACTTATTAAACAGAAATACATCTTTTCTTACCGTCTCTAAATATGATATCCCTGAATTATTCTGTGTAAGCACTTCGTGAAGCTGAAATTCAGATATACTGACAGCGACAATAGATGATCGTTATAAATTCACGTTTAAATTGAATCTGTATGGTTAAATTTCTGTATTTTATCATATTTCTTTATCTTTCCTTTTACCGAAACGACATTGCATACAGTTGTTTCATTAGGTATTGAGTTAATTACACACCATCTTCGCTGCCAAGTTGCCAGATAACGCAACTAGGAAATACAGAGACGATTGACGGTTATTTTGCGACAGCCTATACACACTATATGTCGTTGCAGTAACTCTTGTTACTAATTCAACAAAACTTTATTTGGCACTTTGTTACTGGGCATTTAAAATTGCAGTTTAATGATTTATGGATACATTGCTAAATTTGAGTCTTTAATTGTTGTCATGTTGCATTGAGAAAATTCTGTTTTATGTATCTTAATAAAGTTAAAATTTTGTTAATCACTTAAAATTTCTACACTCAATATTTAAAACTATTTATATATTTTGATTCGAAACGTTTATAATTAATAATTTTCTTAGTTTGACTCAGTCCAGCACTGCCTTTTATATTTAACGAAAATTGATTTTCATGCATAGGATATTCTATATCCGAAACTTTGTCTGATATTTTTTCAATACTCATGCTCACTGCGAAAACAAATTAACAGCTGGTTTCCCTCTCCTTTTTTATTGCAAGTGTGAGAGGTTAGCGGGATCCTGAGTTTTGAACCCACCTGTCAGATCTGCAGACATAGGGGTCTATTCTGGTACCACCGGTTGGGTTGGGTTCCGTTGTTAACGTGCGGAACCCAACCCAACCGGGGGTACCAGAATAGACCCCTATACACACCGAAATCCTTTCGGAATGTCACGAAAAGAAGCAGATGTCGCCGGTTTCTATTCTAGAGCGAAAATGTGTGCCTTCTTTATGGCCATGTGGATAGCTGACCCCTGACCTATTTTGAGTTTCGAATCCATTTGTTTGTTACCCCAGAGAAACATACTAGATCCCTTTGGATACCGGCTTCGTTTGGCAAGAGTAAACGCATATCCAATGTATTCTGACCTCTGACCTGTTTCCGCTCAAATGGTGACAGGTAATGGTTCCTCAGTTCATCGCAATAATTTTTACAAGGTTTTGCCCTCTTCCCAATTAAACACAAAATTCTACGATTGGCTGCAGATAACAGGAGCTCGCTCCAGTTGGCCATATTGTCAGCAATAAAATTCAGGATTTAACCACACAGAAAGCAATTTCCGTTTTCTTGGCTTATTTGGCACCGCTTGGCGAGAAAAATTTAGTTCTGCCCTAGCTTTCCTCATTATCCTGAATTGGTGCTGTCGGCGTGCGTTTGGCGACTTCACCGGGAGTTTCAAAATGGTTGGTTTGTGCGTTGTTTAGGGAGACGAGCGTTTTTTTTTTCGAAAGAAGGAGTCTCAAAATCTTTCAAAAAGGAAAGGAGGTAGATTGGTGGAAGAAAAGAATTTGTCATGCAGTAAAAGGTTTTGCCGAGCAGCTGTAAGAGACAGACGCAACGAAGGTGAAAGTCATGCTAGCCTTGACTGTCTAAAAATGGCTGCACGATGTGTTTTGAAACAGAGTGCACGACCATGCAACACCCGAACATTAAGGTTAAATCTAGGAATTTTGTTCCATGTTGCTGATTCATTGTTCCTAAACCGTAGGAGCGACCTTCATTGCTGCAGGTTGCACTGTTTCCTATTGTCACCTATAGCCGGACTGGAAACAAGAAATAGCCGTCATTATTACCTACATTTTACGGTGCACGATATGCACATGGACATGGTAAATCGCTGTTACTGAGCTTTTGAGACGATATTCGATGCTGCAGGTCTCACCGCCTACAAATGTCACCTATGGCCGGACTGGAAGCAAGAAATAGCCGTCATTATTACCCTCGCCGAGGCCCCGATGGACAAACATTACTGACACACACACCTGTCTTCGTGATCAAGCACACTGACAGGATGTTTTTAAAAAAGATGCCAACAGCACGCGGTGTTCCCAGGTGGTCACCCTCCCAAGTACTGATCGCGCCCGATGCTGCTTAACTGGAGTGATCAGACGAGAACCGGTGCTTTCAGCATGGTATGGCCGTTGTCCCAATGGACAGTGAGGAAAACCGCTACAGCCCTCGTGGGACCACTATGATGTAAAATCTTCAGTCTACTACACTCCAGGAGAATATCGTCCTGTAAATGATAAGCCCTAGATACGGTATCATGAATCATCCTCTGGAACTCTTGCTGTGGTCCATTTCATCTTTGATGTTGACTGTTCTGAAATCAAACCGCCTTTAAAGCTACACATATCCAATGCCAAAACTCCTCCTGAGCGAAGTCGCCATGGCACAGCAAAGCTAAGTAAATTTTATTCAGTATGAATTTATTATTCTAAATATATGAACAGTTTCGAGATATTTTTGTACTATAGAACTAGATTTTCAATTGAATTAGCTGATATTGAAATCGTGTATTTTCATAATCTTAAGCAAAATTATGAGGCAAATTTGAAATTTATATGTGGAAAGACTACAGCTGAGATATTTTTCGCATTAATAATTTATCATGTTTTGAGGGATGTGAACTAATTGTGTAAAACAAAATCATGAAAGTAAGAAGTAAAATAATTTGATTTTATTTTAACTGTGTGAAATCTAAAAACAAATTGCATTGAGCTGAGCTATATAATTGATTATGTGTAATTTAATTTTCAGGTCTAACTAGTAAATTGTAAATAAATTTCAAAATGTCTATAAGAAATGAGTATTAATGAATTCAATTTCAGATCTGTATTGTCAATGTCTATAATTTATGTGCCTGCTTATTCATACACATGTTTAACGCATCCAAAGTGTTTGTTTATATGAAATCATATACAGTTTTTATCTATATATTCTAAGAGAAATTTGCTTCATGTTACCCAGAAACAGTATGCTTTTAAATTAATGCTCAAATAACGCAAACACTTGATTGATTTGATATTGGGTTGACAAAATGAGTATGATGTTGAGTAAAATCTGTCATGAAGGAAATTGATTGTGTACATAAACTTGTTTAATGGAAGGGCCCTTTTCCAAAATAATGATGCATTAATTATTATTTGTGTTTTGAATTTAATCCAGATAATTAGATTACAAATTATTGTTATTTATCTAAATGATGTTTCCTGTCATATTTCGCCTCATACTCACTGATTCCCAGGGAATTTTTCCTGATATTGTTTAACTTTTAATTATAGAACCTGGAGATAAGATAAGAATATGCAAAGCAAACTTTATGATAAATTAATACAAATGTTAAAAGTGAAATTTATGTGGTGAACTATTACATTCAAAATCTAACTTATTGCCATGTGATTCATGTGCATTTACTATTAACATGGTTTTAACTAAATTTTAAGATTCTTAGGAGGCGGTTAATGTTTAAAAGTTTTCAAGTGCTGAATATTATTCTAGATTATTATGTACCTAACTTAATGATTTTATATTGCTTGAAAATATGTTGCCTCATGGACAACTTTGAATATGGCATTAACTGAAATTTAAATTCCTAGAAGACATTTGTTATTAATTGTGTGTGTTAAAACTTAATTTGAATAGTTCAGTTCAACACCACACTTACCATTACCTCTGTAGATGGGAATGTTATTGCATCCAGTGGTCTGCGATTTGGCATTAGTTGAAATACTTAGAAGAAAAGGGAGGATGTGACTTTCAATAATGGGAGATTACAGAAGAATTTGCGAATGAAAAGATTTCAATGAGATATCTTAAACACATCTAATTTCTGATATTCAAAAGCAAACATGACAGGAAAATGCTGTCATGAAAATGCACAGTCTGCCTTCTATTTCTTTTTAAAGTTGAAAAAGTAAAGGATTTTCGTAAATAAAGTTCAGACAAATATATGCTACAAACCCGACTGTTAAATATTATAATTAATAAGAAAATATTTAGAATTTCAAAATTGTAGAGAGTTGTTCGATAGATCATGAACATGTTTTCGAAAGGAAATGAAATTTTGAGATGGGTGAAAATTATCGTTTAAGTCAAAATTAACTTTAATAAGCTCTTTCAGGGGCACAAGGAAATTTTTTCGTGAAAACAATGTTAATGATTGCATAAATCCATTAGAAAAAAAATAGAACCTGTGCTGCCATCTATTGGCTTTATTAGACACTAAAAACTCATTCTTTCCAATAAATCGTCAAAAGACTATCGTCTGGATAATAAAATACATTTTAAAGGCGATTTCGACTAGAAACCACCGCCCTTAAAATGGCTAACCAACTATTATTGTAGAGAGTTCGTGCATGAACTTCCATGCGAGTCAGAATTTTCAGACAAACAGAAGTCTCAACAGGTTCTTTGTGGTGAAAACTGAAATCGTGTGAATACTATGGAGCCTATTCCCATATCGGGCGCGTCATTCGTCAGCAGTTAAGACGAAAATTTCGTCGCTTAACAAGGAACACCGCCTATCTCAATCTTTTGGAATTTCCAAGAGGAAGAAAATCATTTTCTCAACCAATAACGAATATTTCTGAATTGTTTAAAACCTTTGATATGAACATGAGACCACATGTTCCTACCAGGTGTGAAACAAATTCAGAAAAATTCGTTATTTATTGCGAAAAGTTCAGTTTTTTCTTCCTCTTTGAAGTTTCAAAAAATTGAGACAGTCGCTTGTTTAGCGACGATTTAAACAACGATGGACGAGATATGGATATTCCTACTTCGGCCGACGTTCCTGCAGGATTTTCTGTATTGGCAACTTTACCTAAAATCATCTAATAATTTTGGTATCTGATAATACAGTGAATAGTACTGAGGACGGCATTTCATACATTATCTCAGCCGCCGCAGTCGTCAAGACTACATCGGGCATCTTCCATAAAGTTAGTAATTTCATGTGTCTGAGATATCAAGTATTTGTTCCAGAATTTGAGTGCAAATTCGAACGACTCTTGCTATTACTGTGCAGAGGGTAACCTTTAAAAGAAATTAAGGCGTTACTTTGTGGAAAAGTTGCGAATTCGCGAGAAATTAAACGATAAAAAAGTAATAAAATTGATATCTTCTGATCGTTTATGGATCTAAATGTCGTAAAAAATTCGAAAATCGATTGTGTTTAGGAATTTTAAAATTTCCATCTCTTTATTGGAGAATAATAATAAAAAATATCAAAATCGGCTTATACATTCCGATTGTGCATTTCCTCAAAATTTGTCAAAAAAATATATGCAGTTACTTGAATATGTATCTTTATTTCCTTATTATTAACATAATCTTCTCTCAACATCTTGTCAATTAGCAGCAGCGAGTGAATGTGTTCGCATGGCAAACGGTTATTTAGATCTGCAAGATAATAATATGAATTCTTTTAAACACACTGCACTATGTGCATCGAAAATTATATTTCATTTATTATTCTGTAATGGTTATTCAAAGCTTTTTCCAATAAAATTTTTAAAAATATATCATTTCGTTTATAAGTGATATAGTAGGTTAATGATTGGGATTTCTCGGGAACATGAATGGAAGGAAAATGGTTACTTATGACGCTGAATTATTAAGAAAAATGGTCTTAAGCAGCATTATTCAAAAATTGGTAGACCGATGTGAATGTAGATGATGTAGAAGCAACGGATTGCTTGCTGTGGTTAACATTTCTTACTCTTCTTCCAAGTAAAGCACAAATGTCAACCAGTTTCCTATGAAGCCCATTCAGGTAAGCAGTTTATTCCCATATATAAGAGCTAAGTCCTCTTAGGTGCTCCGTGCCGCTTTTACCAGCAGAAATGTCTCGCTCCTCATTTCTCATGAGTCCTTCCTTGGATAGATAACTAGATGAAGTGGAATTAGAACCAAATCTTGATTTCATTTGAAATACCTAGTCAGCGGGGGTTGCTGCAATTACGAGAAAGTGAGAGTTTCTATTTTTGGGACTGTATTAGTCCTGTCGCCTAAGAACATGTGACATTAATTTGCCTATTAATGAAAACAGATCTGTGTAGTGTGAAAATCCCGTCTTTGGAAGAAAAAGCTACTAAGTCGAAAGTGTAACTAACGATGATAGAATACGAATTCCTCTGCCGGTAATATATTTTCATCATTGGGAGACTGTTTATATTTGAGAAAAGATTCAGTCTGCAACTGTTCTCAATTAAACCAATGGAAAATTTTCATAGGACTTATATAACGTTGGTCGAGCACTTCAGTTCTGATATTAGATGACCTTGCATTTTGAAACAGAATGTGTCTTTCGACAGCCTACTTCAGTGTTATGTTTTGGAGAATTTTCATTGAGCACATCAGAAGCTATTGTTTAATATTTTGCGAGTGTTTAAAAATATAAAGTATAGAAATCTCATGAAAGTCATTGAAATTAGTAAATGATTGATTTCTGATTATTCAAATCAAATGGAGGTGATGTAAGGTAATCTTCAAAGAGTCTGTATTAATTCAACAGCTGACTTATAAAGGGATACATATTCTCTAAAATATTTTCATTTGCATTGTAGTCGTCGTTCTAGGATTACTCATGATTTTCTACTATCATTTTTAGTATCACTATAATTTAAATTATTTTTGCTTGTTGCGAAACTTTTCTGCAACAAAAGGTTTTCTAAAAAATGAGTTATTTACTCATATTCTTGGATAAAATATTACGGAAACAACTTTTTTATGTCATACTAGCCGCCTTCGGCGACCAGCTGATTCGGCCGTTTAAATTAGTTTCTATTTTTGTATTTTACATTAATTATAGCCTTCCCGGCCGCAGTCTCAGGAAGGATGCATAAAAAAGTGGTTATTTTATTGTATTTGGCAGATAGCAATATATATATATATATAAAGACGTAAATTTCAAAATACCAGCGATACAATTCTGTATGATGCATCACAGCTAACAAAACTTAAATATTGCATTTCAAATAACTCTCACTCAATTCATCTACCACTCATCGGTAGAATTATTAACCCTGAATATGGTCGCGAAAGCCCGACCATGGCCCCATGTCGACCAGTGGGTGTCAAATTCGGTGGGAAAAGTGAGGCGGTAAAAAAGACATCTAAAAGACATTTATAGACATCTCAAGGACCCGGAAGTATAGAGGTAGACAATAAACTTTAAAAAATAACTAAAAATTAGTTAGTTTCCCGAACACTATTGCTTTTTTGTAATTCCTAGCTTTAGGCAGCTAAAATGAAATAAAAATTCAATCTTTCCCTAAAAAAGTAAGGAGAGAGTGACTCTAATCGCCTCCCTCCCCCACCCAGATTCGCCGCCACTGGTGTGAATTATAAATGGGCAGCGTTCCTCCTTAGTTCGTGACCCGTCACCAGCTCTCCCCTTTCCCTCTAGTGCTATAAATTGAACTGTGACCTTGAGGAAACCTGAACAATGCTGCTGCTCCGTCTCGCTGTGCTTGGAAACATTTTTAAAAATTAATTAAAACTAAACAGACCATTTCATAGAAATTAAATTCGTGTCATTTAGAAACTAATTTTTAAATTTTGAGATGAAGTGAAAATGATTTTTGCGCGATAATGTGCTTCGAAGTTATTGCAGAAAAATATTAGAATTAAAGTAATTTTTAATTAAATAAAATTTTGATTATGATTTCGAAAAATTCTTTCTTAGTGAGCACTTACTACCCCAAAAGAAACCACTTGCTGATTTCAAGTTTCTATGACTAATGGTTTGGGAGATTTCGTGATCAGGGAGTCACGTTATTTGCTTTTTATATATATAGTTGAGATAATGTCCCGTCACTAACTTCACGACTCTTTCCTCTACCGTTAAACTGGCTTCCTACCATAAGTTCTGAACTGCGCAAAATCAAATATCAAATTTGATGAGTTATCTCAAGTTTGGCGGCAGTATTGTACTCTTAAGTTAACCTAAATTTTAATAAAAATTACCTATAATGCAATATACAAAAATTTGAAAGCTCTTCATGCCTCATAATTTTAAAATGGCAGGAAAGCATGAGATTAAATGCGTGAAGGAAGGATGGAAATCATTTCAGTCTACCTCACACACAAAAACAAACAAACCTGAATTCAAATATCTGTTGCAATGTCTTAAAAAAATATTACTTTGAAGCAGGTGCGATGAAATATTTCAGCAATGCAATGAATAATAAAGTAAAAATTCTTCTTTGGACTTAATTTCCCAAGAAAACAATTTATACTATCACAACCGCATTAGTTTCAAAAGCGCGTGAATAAAAGATTTGCTGCAATAATGAAATTTCTTTTAATTTTATTTGCAGCAATAAAAACATTGTTGTAATTCATGTTTTAAAATATTTGAAACATTATTTAAAATTGAACAAAATATCACATCGAAATAATATTAGTGTTATTGAGAAGTTAATTTTTTTTTATCTTTTAGATGATGTAAAAATGGATTTGTTTCGATAATAGGGTTTGAATTTATTCCTGGAAAAAGCTAAAATTTAAAGTTAGGTTTAATTAATTGAAATTCTAATTAAAATTTAGAAAAATCCTTTCTTAGTGAGCACCTACTACCCAAGAAGTAACCGCCTGCCAAATTTCAAGTTTCTAGGCCTCTTGGCATGGAAGATTTTGTGATGAGTGAGTAAGTCAGTGAGTCACGGTATCTGTCTTTTATATATAAAGATTTTAAATGAATATTTTCTGTAATGTTAGCTATTGAATGTTATTTTTTACTTGTTAATGGAAGAAATATGTAGTTCATAAAAACTAGTTGATCCCGTGCAGAGCATCCGGCCTCTATTATACGCGTACCATGATTTTCCTGACGTTTGTAGAGACAAACTGAAGATTTAACGTTCCGTCAAAATTCGACAAGACAAGAAAAAGGAGCCAAGTGGTGTGCGCATAACAGAAAAGTAGCCAATGTACAACGGTTATCTTCACTGACCTAACTATTTTGACGTTGATCTAAACGTTCTCTGGCTCGCCTAAGCCCATATGCTTCATTTCTAACTGATCTCTTTTGAATAATTTCATACAAAATTTCATTATATTCTAAGAAATATTTTGAATTTTTATTTTAAACTCATTTTTTTCGAGAAAAAGTCATCTTACACCAGAACTAATATAGTAACAGGCTATGACTATGAAGTTGTGCCTAACATGGCATTGTAAACAAACAGGTTGTTACCATCGGCATAAGAGAAATTAACCTCTTTTCTGTGCCACGTATTTTAGCGATACACTCACACTCACACACACACACGCGCACACGCACACGCACACGCACACACACGCACACACGGAGATTTATTCCCCTACTTTTTGTTTTTTCTAACAATTGGCTTTCGAGAAGGTTGGCGCCACAAATTCGGATTAATGCGACAAGATCGATTGACATTTGATTGTTGGAATTCCAATTCTGAGTTGTCTTTTTCATAGTAGTAATAATCTAACTAGTATGAACATATTAGTATATAATCTAACTATCTTTTGTATTTCATTTGTATGATTATTGATAAAGTAACATTATTTTAATTTTTAGTTTATTATGTGTATATATTGAAAATGCGACATGTGTTTTGATTATTTGAAAAATTAACTATATATATATATCCACGGTGTTATTCCTAATTTTTACGAATTTTCCCTACTTACACTAATTTTTTATTCCCTACTTACACTTCGATTTGTCTTATATTTTGTTTTCAAAGACGAATGAGAGATTTTGAAACAATTAAATATTAAATTAAGAATTAAATATTAAAATAAAGTTAATATTTATCAATTCTCGGAAAGATTCTTACCATGAAAGAAAAGATTAAAATACCTAGCTAAAGTTCATAAAAATTCATTCAAGTTGGCTATTGTGCGATCAGTTTTTC
>BGPR01000623.1:300062-361692 GCA_013235015.1 Araneus ventricosus
TGTAAGTTCTGAATCACATTGCACACATTCTTCAAATGCAGTAACATCACTTAAATTTGACCGGTTTTCTGGTGGAACAAAATGATCAGATTCGGCGTTTTCAATAGGATTGACATCCACTGGAGTTAAAAATCCGCCAAGGGCAAAGCAGTTTTTTATCGTTTTCTGTAAAACATTTTGCCAAGCCATCATTATGAAATTCATAGCTTGCAAGATGTTAATTTTCATATTTTTGGAGTCTCAGTGGTCATTTGGTCAGTGGCTGTATTTGTCATGTGGTGTGACTGGCTATTTTCCCCAAAAGTTTTCGATAATGTTGTTTTAGGGATTTTATTACTCCTAAATCCAGTGGCTGCAATTTGCTGATACAATTTCCAGGGAAGAACTTGACAGTTATGTTCTTTAGAAAGTTCGAATCAGGTGCATGAGCTGGACATTGATAAAATGATTCGCCATTTCTGTTTTCGCTTTTTATCATCATTCCTTTTAACCAATCGGTAAAGAAAGACTTGGTCATCCATGATTTTTTGTTGCTTAGGTTCTTTGTTGTAATGTTTCACATTTTTGAAGCAGCGGGGCTTTTCTGATTTGCCAATAATCAAAGGAGACAATTTTTCGGATCCATCTGCATTGGCACACAATAACACTGTCAATCGCACTTTACTCTTGTTTTCACCATGACACGTATCCGATTTGATAGCAAGAGTTTTAGATGCCAGAAGATTATAAAACAAACCTGTTTCATCTGCATTGAAAATGTCTTTTTGTTCATATCATTTTATCAGATATGACAATTGGTTTTGGATCCAATCGTCTGTTTCGCAATCAGCATCTCCAGACTCTCCACTTATTGTTTTGACTGTTATGCCGTGTCTTAATTTAAACTTGTGAAGCCATCCTGAGGAAAATGATGCATCGCATTCCACATTCAGCTCCTTCGAAATTTCTTGTGCTTTCTCCATAAGCAAAGGACCACTGATGGGAATTTTTACACTATGACACTGATTAAATCACTGTAAAAGCACTATTTCTACATCAGCGAATTTTCCGCTTTTTTCGAAGCACTAGATCCACTTTGATGACGGCTTTCCTTCTTGATGAATTCCTTCTTGATTTCTTGGCCTTTTTATTTTGGGATCGGCGTGCTTAAAGTTGAAACTGGTAAACCTAATTCTTTGACATATCCACTTTTTTAAAATGCTGTGCTTTCATCCACTTTTTTAAATGCACATTTTTTTCCTTCAACGACAGATTTTCTATTGTGCGAAGTCATCGTGAACCGCTAGTGACCGATAAAATCCAGACATTGAAGCTGTAAGGAAAAGACCCTGTTGGGCCTGCGGAGAGCACAAAAATAACCCTTATCTGTAGAAAGTGGGATGTTCACATCCTTCAGGTGTACGGCTTTTGTTCAACTGGGCAGGTTTTGGTCAAGGTCGCGTGTCTTTCTAAGACTGGACAATCGGTCGGTGAGAATATGAGGTTGAAATTTTCTCTTCTCTTGAGTTTTTGAAAAAACGTATAAATAAAATTTGCGATTTCAGGAAAACGTATAAATGAAATTATTTAAGATTACCGTGCATTGGTTTTTGCCGGGACCATTCAAAAAACGTATAAAGGATAAAAACGTCTAAACGAGAAACGTATAAACGGTGACCCACTGTATACATATGTATCACGTCTGGTTAGAACATTTGGTCTCATGTTCATAGTAGATCTTAAAAGAATTCAGAAATATTCGTTATAGGTTGCGAAGAATTCAGTTGAATCTTCCTCTTTGAAATTTCAAAAAATTGAGATAGGTGGAGTTGTTTGTTAAACGGCGATATGGACTTTTTTCTCTAAAAAGTTTACATTTACTTTATACCATTAAAACCGCTTTTCTAGATAAATATTCCTACCTTATTTAAAAACGAATTTTCATAATTACATTGCATCTTAAATAATCTCGAGCGCCTTAAGTGTAAGATATTTCCAACAAAAAATTCAAATCAGATATACAAGTTTGTTTTTGTTTATTTCGAGAGAGGGTGTTTTTCCCTGACATTCTCGTACACTTCTTTGCAGATTAGAATGTAATTTAATAGATATTTGCG
The DNA here is from genome assembly GCA_013235015.1 of Araneus ventricosus. NCBI lineage: Eukaryota > Metazoa > Arthropoda > Arachnida > Araneae > Araneidae > Araneus > Araneus ventricosus. The sequence continues at coordinate 302,159 of BGPR01000623.1, forward strand.
GCCTTCTGTGACCAGCGTGATCGCCGGAAATAAAGTTTCAACTGAATCTCTTATGCATAATTTTAAATTTATGGTTTCCTTAACACAATAGTTTTAAACTTCAAATTACTATAGACATTTAACCCGCGTTCTTTTCGTAGAAAAAAGAATATGTAGAATTAAAACATAGCAACGATAATCTTTCAGTTTACTGGACTGCATCAATATATACTTACTATATTGAGGACTTCCTTTGCAGATTTCACAGAAAGCAAAATCCAGTTAGATATTTTCTTAGCTTTCATAAATGGAAGAGAAATACGCAATTAAATACAGCCACCGGACAAAAAATTAGTCACCCTAGTGCGCAAGTACAGATGAATTCTTATTATAACTTGGGCCTGCTCACTGCAGTGACCACGAACATGAACCAGCATGTTTCTTTTAACATTCTGGATGATCAGGCGTTGCCTTTCAGTCAGCATTTGCATGATGAGTATGCTTTTGTTACCCCTATTTTTGAAGATGACAACAGCACAGTTCATCGGGCTGGAAGAATATGTGACTGGTTTGATGAACACTCACATACCCTATTGCATCTCGATTGGTCTGCAAAATCATCTGACCTAAATAGAAATTCTGTGGGACATGTTGGAACAGCGGGTAAAACGCCGAAATCAGCATCCCCGCACTTTGGTGGATTTGCGCGATCAAATCTTCAGCAAGTGGCTTAAACTGGATGCGAGGTACCTGTAAAACCTTGTGGACTCGCTTCCTAACCAAATCCAGGCGGTTATCAAGTCCAGAGGCGGAGTTACACGGTATTAAATGATGCTTTTCATGATTTCTCTAGGGGTGACTAATTTTTTGTCCGGTGACTGTATTTGTTTTAACAATGAAAACGGCTTGAAATGCTTTGCAACAATGAAAAGTATTGTTGTAAATTATAGCAAAAAATATTTTTAAAAATTTATTAAAATTTTAAAAAATCGTACGACAACTTAATCGAAGTCATTGAGAAGATATTTTTTAAAATTTTCAGATGGTGCAAAAATTATTTTTGTGTTGTAATACTTTTGGAAGTCATTAAGTAAAATCCCCATAATTTAGATTAATTTTTAATTAATTAAAATCCTAATTAAAATTCAGAAAAACGGCTCCGAGGTGTGCATTCCCACCCTCCAAAGTATGTGCTAAATTTCGTTGTTCTACGTCTAGTGGTCTGCCCTGTAGAGCGCCAACACACAAATACACACATTCTCCTTTATTATTAGCAGAGGCGACACCCTTAATCAAATTTGTGTTTTGCGCAATCACGCGTTATCGACTGACATCGAATAAAAATATTCTAAACTTATATAAATATACGTTTTTCACTGACGGTCTGAAACTGTTGATTTTTGACTTCCGAAATTTGATGTATACCAACCATATTTTTGGGAATTATCTAAAAACAATTTCTATGGCATTTTAAAAGTGAAAAAATATTTATGCAATTCTGATAATTTGATTGCCTTACTATTTTTCATAAGAATATCAGAATTATGAAACCAAATGTTAGTTATATAAGTTACTTTTCACGCTCTTAAAAGTTTCATTGACATGGCTAAACTGAGTTGATACGTAAGTATTAATAAATGCAATAAATAAAAATTTATATAATATTTTCCTTAGAAATGAGTGACAACTAGCATGCTGTAATATTTGTAATATTATGTATACATGTAATATTATGTTTACATGTAATATTATGTTTACATGTAATATTATGTATACATGTAATATTATGTATACATGTAATATAATATTATGTATTATGTAATGTTATGTAACGTATGTATTATGTTATGTAACGTATGTATTATGTATTTGCAACATTATGTATTATGTATACATGTATGTAATATTTGTGCAAATAAGTATTTTTTTGCCGCTTCATACCAGATAATCGAATATATATTTTGGAAAAGTGCATTTTTATGGTCACAGATTTGTTTGCTAATTTGACATATATCTTTATTGATAAATAGAACACAAACCAAATTTCATTCATCTACCTCTTTATATTTCTGAGTTATCTTGTTTTCACGCACATGCGCAGAAAACGCAAAGACATATGCAGAAGAAAAACAATTATATTTCGAGAGCCGAAATTCATCATACCTAGAGGTTGAAATTTCTAAAAATTAAAATGCTTTCTCTATCAACACCCGCAATACAAAGAAATTAAAAAGAATGAACCCGTTAAACAGTTTTTCTTATAGTTATATTACTTTAATTATAAGTTCTTAAAATAACTTAAAGTAATAAAGAACTTATAATTAATAAGAATAATTTTTGCAACCATGTTAAGAAGTTTTCCAGAAAATACGCAAAATGGAACACACACTACAAATAATTCATATACATTATATCCCTGACAGTTTGAAAAATCTAGAAAACATACGATCATGCTTCAAGAACAATTTAAAGAAAAGAATATTCTCGAAATAACATAAAACAGAAACCTAAAGTAAAGAGATTTATGTCAAAGGAAGCAAAGCAAAATACACAGACAATCAATAGTTAAATTAAATAGAACTTTCCGATACTTTTTGAGGATTTAGATGAATTTTCCAACAAATTAAAACTTAATCTTAGAGGGATTCTTCTTTTAAAGAGTGCTTTGAAAGGCTTTAGGAAGGTTAGGGAACCTCTCAATAGTGAAATTAGTCTATTTTCTGGTTGTAATTCAAAGCACTGCCCTCCATAGTTTTGTTGCTATCATACCAATTTCGAATGAACTTATAAAATAAATTTTTTAATCCTATAACCGAATATTATAAAAGTTTGAATCTTGCCTATTTTTCACTATATACCGTAATTATTATACTAATACTGGATAATAAAAAGTAATACTAACTGCTATACTTTCGTAATTACTATATTACTAATTATACTTTTTAATATTTACGTATAAATAACAATTTTCTTTGTTGCAAAAATATTTACCCTATTTATAAGCCTTGTAATAAAGAGCAATTAAAAAAGATTAGAGCATTAATATTAGCGGTATTTATAGTACAGAAAGAAGTACAATTTCATATAAGTTTTTGAAAATTAGCATACGGTTTTCAACGAACTATTAAATTACTTTGATTAATAGTAGATATATTTCTATTACGTGATAAGTTTCTAGGAGTTTTCTGTGGTAAACAAGACAGCTGATGTTTAGTGTTGCCATGAACATAACACTTGCTTCCTTGGAGCTCAGAATATACAACGATTAATAACTTATCACAGTTAGTATTCAGTTTGTTACATTGAAATTACTAAACTTATTTCTCAAAAACGTATAATAAAATAAAATTTTAGTTGCAGAATTACAAATATCTTTATATTTGAGATATTTTGAGACCTACTTCCTAAATGGTGCAGGTTACTGTCAAATTTCTCTGAAGAATATAATATTCATTTTTGGGTTGAATCGATCAAATGTTTCATTAACCATTCGCTTACAGTGAACTTGTAGATTAAAATAATTTTTGATTTTAAGTAACTATGACATCTATAAGTATACATTATAATCGCAATGCTTAATGTATAATATTAAAAAAATTATAGCTAAGACGGAACGAATTGATATTATCATTTTAAAAATTGATTCTTAAGCACAACATTATTCAAGATAATCAATAAATATAACTATCTTTTGCTAAAAATTTCACATTTTCCATTAATGATACTGAAAAGCTGGAAATTTTCGTCAAGCTATCTTGACCCGATGTCCCCAAAATTTGAAGCAAAGTAAACGAATGCCATATTTAAGCCGAATCTAAAATAAAACACAAGGGAACTCTTAAGAATAGATTATATAGAATTCAATAAAATGAACAATTAATTTAAAGTATTTATCTACCCCCTTTTTCTTCGATGTTCACTTATATCTGAATTATGTTCGAGCCGTCATCTTTCAGCATAACACAGTGAAAAGATTTAAATGCATTGACTTTATTCATTAATGCTGCAATGGACTTGATTCATGTAACGTCATAAGCACATGACAGTAAACTAACAAAGACCGCCATCCGCTTAAATCAAGACTGGGCTGGAGAAAGGAATGAAACAATTGAGAAGTTACTGATGCTATACAGAGTGGTTATAAATTATTTGAACCATTTCAAACATTAATAAAAATAACTAATAACGTTACGGCTTTTTTAAATGAGAGCACATTTTAATAAGTGTTATTTTTCAGATAGGTAAAGCGCCGTTACGGCGGTCTATGTAGTCATAAATTATTGGAAATCTCCCATTTTTGAGAGGAATTCTCTACAAAATTATTAAAGCTAGAAGAAAAAATAATCATGCAGTTGTAGGGAATTTTACGCTCTTTAATTTGTTAATGAATAGTTTTCGAGATATGAAGCAAAAACTAAAAAAGGAAACAAGAAAACGCGGATTCGGTTCTGCTGATCGGTAGCCACTACGTATAGAAATCTCTGGCTGTTGCAAATTTAGAACGCCGTAATGGTCCACCACCTGTCTGAAAAAAAAAATATTTGCTCTTTCATTTAGAAAAAAAATCGCAGTTGTAACATAATTAGCTTTTATTATTAATTTTTGAAATGGTCCAATAATTTATGACCGCCCTGTATAATTGTCTCTGTGGATAACTGTTTAGCTAGAGAAACAAACCAGTGTTATAAAGCGTCAATAACGGTTAGCTTCCTTCTGTTCCTAACTATACAGTTCTGTTCTGTTCCATAGCTAACTGAGCTATTTTGTAAGTAATGGAAGCCTGTTAAAGGTAGATAGATCCCTTATAGTCAATCCGATTTTTCCTTAATTCCCTACCAGCATGGACTCCTGCTTGTTTTAACTTTTGTTTTCCAACAACTGTTTTCAGTTACTCATAAGTTCATGTTTGAAAAATATCTGGAAATGAATATTTTTTTATTAATAAAATGATTAATTTGATATGCATGTTTTTCTAATTGCATTGATACATTCTTAGGTGCATTATTTTGTATTCATAAAGGATTATGATGTACTTACGGAGAAGAAAAAGATTTAAAAATACAATTTTTTTTCCTCATTTAAATTTGGAATTAAAAACATAACTTTCATCGCAATGACTTAAACAACAGAATAATCGTTTTAATTTCAAAAAAATATTTTCTATAACTGCCAAAAATCGAAATATAAATCTTGTTCATAAACACTCTGATTTCCCTTTCTAATAATATATGATATGGGTAGGTAGCGACGATGCCTGTATCAAATCTATATCTTCGCTTCACTTTAACAACATGTTTTCGCATAAAAAATGCTAAATGTTCCAACATTCAATTTTAGGAACTTTCTTTAAATCATTAATTTTGAGTGCATTTGAAACTAGATTAGAAACTAGAACTAAGAGTTGGTTCTTTAATGTTTTACTTGTAAGCATAAACAGAAAGGCATATATATGTCTGAATAAGAGTGCAGTTTTTTTGCAATCTTGAATTTTTAGTATCCTGTTATCTTGAATATCGAGTTCCAATTGGTTCTTTTCATATTTATAAATCACTTCCTTCATAAAGTTGTACCTTTGCATCAGTATTTCATCTACACTTACAAAAATTAGAATTAAAATCACTTCAAAATAACCCTCAAGTTATTCGTGTATGCTTATAACTTATTCTTTCCTGTAGAAGAAAAAATCTTTGAAAGATATCGAAGATAATGGTGGTTTACTCGTTCGCGGGCACCTAGTTTGTTATTTGAGTTATTTTCTGGGTCACCTAAACTGCTTGAAAAGCATTTAATAGAAAAATGTGCAGAGTACTCCGCTTTGCGTTTTAGCCTATCGCGAACTTGTATGGGATATCAAGCTTTGTCCAATCCATTTGTCGCTTTGTCCATGAAAGCGTTAATTTTGAATTTTTGGCGTTGGGCTTAAATTCTTATATTCACAAATGAAACTAATTTCTCATATTTTGCAAAATGTTTGAGAATGTCAAAGATGCTGTTATATGTCTGAATATTATTTACATAAATCTAATTTTTTTCTCATTTCCAAATTGCAGAATTTTGTTATTAATTTCCATTTATTAGTTTTAATAAAATGAAACGACAAAAAATATTTTAAACGCTTCAAATAATGGAATAAAATATTACCTTAAATCTCATAAATATTCTTCAAATGACCATTAAATTTTTAGAAGGGGAGGCCGGGGCAAGTTTGGTACAAGGGCAAGTTTACACAAGGCTTATATTTCACATACCATTGGTCAGGGGGCACTACATGTCGTTTCAGAAGAAGTGTCTTGGCCTCCATTAATACTCACGCAAGTTTGAAGTCAGTCTCGAAAGTGGATCGTGAAGTGGACAACTTTTTCTAATTTTTTACTATTTTAGTAAATTTTTACCCTTACTCATTGGCTTTAATAGAGCTCGTACTATTTGAATATTATAACTTATTATGGATTATCCTCTTAGGTAGTTCTTTTGCCGTTATTTTAAGCTATTTACTTGATTATTTTTATTATAAATAAAGCTTATATGCTAAGTTATAACAAAGAAATGGCGATGGGGCAAGTCTACACAAAGCGCATGGGACAGGTTTACACATTGTGTAAACTTGCCCCATCGCCAATTTTTTTGTTTGTTAAAACTGGCACAAGTGGCACTTGCATTGCAAAGTCATTCCCAACACCTAAAGATGTGAGGCCATTTCAAAAACCAGGGCCAAGGAACAGAAGTAAGAGAGGTAGGAAAAAAGGCAAACATCAATTCTTACAGATACACCTGTAAAAAATGTTTTACAAATATAGAATGAGAAATCAATAAAGATTAAATTAGCATCAGCTCATCATAGTATATCTCAGTCAGTGAGCTCCACTAGAACACGTTATAATAATGGGGAAAAAAACAGTGTGGATAAAAAATTTAAAAATAAGAAGAACCTTGTTCTGAAAGAGAATTTGGGAAATTTTGAGCGTAAAAAGAAAAAAAAAACCAGGAAAACTCTTGATTCTGATGACGATGAAAATTGGCTGTGTATTTACTGTTCAAATCCATACGAAGAATCAAGATCTGGAGAAAAGTGGGTACAATGCACCGAATGTAAGAGGTGGGCTCATGAGGACTGTATTACCAATGGTAATTCAAAATATTTTTTTGTATAAGTTGTGAGAATGATTTTGAAAACTATTAGGATTCCCGTAATTGTTTGTAATCTATTATGTACTTTTTGAAATAAACTAGGTTTCTTTGTATTTAATTTATTGTATTTTGATCACTGTAAGCATTCTATTTAATCATTTTCGGTGGTGTGTAAACTTGCCCCGACATCATGGTAAAGTAAATGGTATAGTTACAAAAATATAATAATTTAAAGTATTTAAAAATATACACTACCTGCCTTAAAGTCTAACTAATTAATTGGTAATGAAAATGAAATAAATACTTTAAAGCCTTAAAACAGAAAAATAATAGTTTTAAAACTGTATTAACCTGCTCGGTCTCCCCTACTCTTAGAAATTCAGACATATCGGAATAATGTTTTATTTTTCCTTCTTGTTCAAACGCAAATATTAGAGAACATTTCTAGACTTTTCTAATAGCAAGATTATATTAAAAGTCATCAGACTCTTTTTTTTCATGCTTAACAATACCTAAAGCATAATTCAGAATATTTCATTTTTCAGAATATTTCATAAATTAAATTCAGAATATTTCATTTTTCTCTAAGAAAATAAAAAAGGAGCATAATAAATGACACATATTAAAAACGCAAACATACTGGAAGAAAACAAACCATTAATATATTCGAATCCCGCCTAATGCTCTCTTCTTGGAAATTTGAAAGATTTACCCTTTTCAAGATCTTGACTTCTTATTAACCTCATCATAAAAATGGTAGTTTCAAATGCATTTGAGAAAAGAACAGTTTCATTCACAATTGCCGAAGAAATAATGTTTAACTTATGGTATAAATTTTTGTTTCGGCCTAGCTTTCTTAGAAGTTTAAGCTAAACATAGATACACAGTTTCACAGAACTAATGTTTTTGTTTGTTCGTTTCAGGAACTTGTTATTTCCTGACATCTTTATAATCACATCGAAATTCCGAGAATCAAGATAAAGCGGTATTTTATGAGTGGCAAAGAAAATGTTTTGTGAAATAATAAAGTTGGAATGAGGCATCTTTCAGTACTTCCACAGCAGACACTCACAATAGTCGTATTTTCATTTTTTCTTTTAAATATTTGGACACACATATTGGTACATAGATTTCTACCTGAAATAATTTCAAGAATTTAGATTGTTGATTGCAGAGAGTTCCTTAAAACCAAAAGCGTAAATAAATTGATGTATGTTAGGAAACTGCGTAGGACACCAGGCACTGGCGAACAGACCGCCGCGATCTCTAGATCCGATACCTTTTGGTTTTCATCTCAGGGATGATTTGGAGAGTCATTAGTGAAAGCAGAGATGATGCCATCTACTTATCGACGTCCTGCATGTGATGACATCTACGTTGACCCTACATCATAAGATTAAATAGAGTGTTGCAAATACCACACATGGTGGCGCGAGGGTTATTCGGATTCCGAAAGAGGAGAATTTGTGTTTAATTTTTGTATATGAAAAATGCTGGTTTTTAGTTATATTAATTTTCTATGACTTAAATTTTAACAAAAATAACACTTTCATTACATACTAATCAAGGAAGAATATTTAAGAACATTTAATTAATTAGTGTTCCTCCCTTAATTTTCTAAAAATTAAAATGTAGTGAATTTTGTCATAATTTTCATCTTGCACCGTGGCCAATGTCATTTCGCTGCTGTACCGGGGCAAGTTGGCACTTTTGCTTTGCTTACTTTAAATAGAAAAATAACTTTGATAATAATAAAATTAAAAAAATTCAATTTAAGTACAACACGACAAAAGGTAATCTAATAATACATGCAAAGAAAAAAAATTACCTCCAAAATTGAATTTAATAAATTTGGTAAAATGTTAACATCGCCAGTTTTCCCTGCCTTCCCTTATATAAGTATGCTAAATCCATAATTTGCGAGATGAGATAAATGTTAAGTCCTGATATTTCTTATAAAATTTATTCCACATGCCTTAAAATTGAGCATATAGTTTTTAATTATGAATTTCACTACGCAGGTCAATATTGATTTTGTTTTATAGATGTTGACACCCAATTCATACAGTGGTATAACGAAGGGTAGGCAAGGGGTATTGATATCCCTTGAGACACTTATAGCGAGCGTCTCGAAGAAAATATATCAGTTTTTCTTGCATGTTTTTAAAGTCAAAGGTGGCCAGAAAGGTATCAGCGCTAATATAATTTTCATCTTCTGTAATCACAATCAAAGCATTTTAGGAAAATAATTTATAATTTTAAGTGCATTTCGAATTAATTAATAAAAATAATTATTGGTTTAAACATTTTCATTGAAATGCTTTTACTTGTAGTTAAAATGTAATAAATGAATTAATATTTATTAATTATTCAACAACCAATAATTAATTAAATAAAGACAAAAGTAATGCGATGAAAATGTGAATCGCTGCATAATGTAGAGCTAAAAATCAAAATTAAATGTTTATTTTCTTTGAATCAGTTAAAGTATCTGATACTTCAATGTTATTTGTACTTCTCTCGGTATCTAGTTCATCTACATAAATCAAATTTTTATTGGCATTTAAATATTTCCATACCACTTTCGACATAGAAAGAAAATGTGCTATTTGTAATCATATGGTATCTCTTTACGCGCTCGTAAGTCATTCACTGTCATAAATTAATCTCAGTTTTTTACTGAGATGTAACAGCTTCTTGTGCATGTTGTAACGATTACCTACGCAGAGATTGCTGTAATGGAAAATTGTCCATATACCACATGGGAATTTGATACATGACTTTATTGTTGTTATACAAATTTCCTGGTTTAGTTTAGTTTAGTTTAGTTATATCAACGCCCCGTTTTGAAACAACCCGAGGGCTATTTTGGGATGGACCTTGTAATTTTGAAAAGCTATCAGATGACGAGGACGACACCTGAGCTGGCACCTCCGTCTCCAAACTTCCGCAACACACCAGCGACAGGACGTTTGACTCCCGGCAGATTTAACCTGCACCAAGCCCACAAATACGGCGGATCTTCATTGGAATCGGGCTCCGAAGGCGAGACTTTACCATTAGGCCATCGCGGCCCCACCAATCTCCTGAGAATTTCAGCTTTTATCAGCTACTTTACAAACTGCATCATTACCTAAAAGCTGAACTTATAATATCTTAATTATCCAATCTGTAATTTTTAAATTAGTTTAAAACTTTTATAACAATAAGAGAGACTCGGTTTCTCGTATAAAAAGTGGTCAGTAATCACATTTGTGCTATAATATGTATTTATTCCATATTTTCAGTTTGAATATCATTAGTTTTACTACACATATAGTTTGTTGAAAATTATATGAAAAGTAGGGGGAACAAGAAGACAGTGATACACTTTTTTTGGAAGGCTAAAAATTGATTTAACCAACGGAAATAATTAGAACTAATTAATACACTATATTTATGCATTTGTTCATCTAATATAGAATTTCAGTCGAGTTTTGGTCATAAATGAAATAATAAAATATTTATTATACTTTTTTCCTAAAAATGGATTTGTATCAATCTGTCCCATACAATGGGTACGCACGGAAATATCGAAAATAATGATGGTTAATAGGTATGGGATCGAAAAATATGTTTTATCAATAAACATTATATTCCAAATCAAGTTTTAAAAGTTTATCAAAGAAATAAACTTTTATTTTAATACAATTTGAGTATTTTTAATGAGACTCGAAAATTGGAAAATAAAGCCTCAGAAAATAATTTATCTTTATGAATTGTATAAGAGAATGTGTGTCCGTGTGTGTAAATATACTTTGGAGAGAGATAATGTGTACCTCGAAGCATTTTTTTGAAATTTTAATGAATTAAAAATTAAGAGAAATTTTCGCGTTCTTCCTTCATGACTTACGCAAAAAATAGTAAGAAAATAATTTTCCCCCAATCGGAAAATGCAAAAAATTATCTTCTTGATGATATTAATTGAATTTCTGTACAGTTCTTCTCTCCAATTTTAATAAATTCGTAAAAAATATTTTAAACTTAATTTACAACACTTTTTTTAATTTTTGCAATGAAATTCGAAGTGTTTTCATAGTTTATACAAACGCTAAATTGCGTGTTTCTCTTAGAGAGTTCAATTTTACGTTTTTTTCCATTTCTAAAGATGATTTTGCAAAGTATTTGCCATTAAGGCGCATTGATACACACAGTCGATGGGTATCAATGTACCCCGGAGTCTACTGTATCAATCTGCCCCAAGGGCCTTTTTTACTTAAAACAAGTGGTCACGCAAAACCAACGCTGAGAAACCTCAAAACCTAATATAGTTAAGAAATAAGAATGTTTTTTCCTACCTTTGGGTTAGTTTCCCTTTCAGCGCGGACCAATTAGCCAAAGAAGCCATCACAAAAGGCGACCATTTCTTTCTCCTTAAGCCACTTTCCTACCTGAAATCTGAGATAATGTCAGCTGCTTTAAGCGTCTGGGAAGGCAACTGGGATAACAGGGAAACTGCCCGCAGTAAACACGATATAGTGCCTAGGGTCTCAAACAAGCCAGTAGGATGGCATAGAGAAGAGCTAATGTTCGTTACAGGACACGGCCTCTTCACTTCATACCTTCATCGCTTCAATCTTCGAACACATGACAGCTGCTCGTGCGGAGAAAAAGGAGATCCAATGCACTATGTCACAAAATGTCGGTTTACCCTATCCTGGCATTTCCAAACTCCTACAGTGTCACTTAAATTACAGTGGTTGAAAAAAATTCTCACGAATAACTTATCAAGAACCCGACTTCGACTCCTAATGCGCTTCATATGTGATGAGAACAATCTCATTGTAGATGATATTCATTGAGCACGCATCCACTCAGACTGACACACGCTTCTGGCTACTTATGACTATTCTTATTTTTCCTCTACGTATTATTTTTTCATTTTGTTTTGTTTTCTATGTTGTTGTGTCCAGTGTATGTTTCTTTTTCTTTATTATTTGTGTTTGTCCTCTCTAAAAAAATAAAATTCATCTCCATCCATCCAAACCGGAAAGGAGCCAAATGGCTCTAAACACGGGGATGCTGGTGGTGTAATGTAATGTAATGTCAGGGAAACTTAATTAATGAAATAAATCACACAACACGTACTTAGAGTAAAATTTGCAACGAATAGATTCGACTCCATTTGTAAATTAATTTTTGACTTAACATGGCCGAAAAATTTACCGTGTGCTAAGGGTTACAGTGGAATATATGAGGGGACATATATGAGTCATGCCAATCATCAAAAGTTAATATCTGTATCAATGTTCCCGCGTATATCGAGTTCAATCGACCTCAACTCCCCCTAAATTTTCTTAACTAAAAATACATAAATTCAATGTACAGAGGTGTAATATATAATTCACTGTAATTTTTTACGACATGGTATACACAGCCACGAAAAAGTTCAATATGACAAAAGTTCTGTCACGATGAATCAGACTACAACTCATATGGTTTTGCTTCATGTAAAATTTGCTTCGAAATTCGTCAATATTTTTGCACCTGACATGTATCAACATAAGCTGATGAATATATAACTTAAAAGTTTTTTTCCTGGCATCCGTAATGTGGGTATAGAAATTTACCTTCAAGAAATCGCCACTCATAAAAAAAAAAAGTCGATCTTAGGTAGTAACAATTGAAAACAATTGATGTAATCCATCATTTAAAAAATCAGTCAAACAGTAAGGAAAGAAGTCCTTGAACATCCGTTATCGACCGTTCCATTTCAAATTTAATTAAATTCATAAAAATTGTGAAAAATTTTAGTACAACTTTAACTCTTTTATAGTTTAATTATTATACAATTAATTGAATAAAATGTGGGGGATTTACTGTCGTTTTGAATGCATTAAGAATCCTTAGGAAATACCTAAGTTATGTTCTAAAGATATATCTAAATATAAAATGTCTCCAATTGCTTTAAATTAACTTTAAAAGTTAACAAGCAAAATAACTCAAATATAATATTATTAAGAACATATTAACCGAAGCAAAATCAAGAAGTTTTAGCTACATACACTCAACTTTCCAAGCTTCTTTATTATTTAGGCCTATGGTCAGTCAATGATGCAAAGTGGCACAGGACAGTTCATAATTACTAATATAATAGCCCAGATTTCTCTCTCGGTAACACTCTGACGTTACCAACAGTAAAACTCGCGCCATAGCACTGCGAGACGTTAAACAGCATTATTTCATTGTTAAAGAACCTAACTTTCAGTAATTTTAAATTTAAAAGAGTAATTGTCGTTCTAATTTCAAATTTAATAGCTTTAAAATATTGAAAAAAATTACTATTGATTGATATAAAATTCATCTCGCTATGATCAATAGTCCCGAGAAATTTTAAATTATATTAATCGTATATTTCAAATTAATTTCCGTTTTTTAATGGAAAGTAGTAAATTAAGTCAGTGGTATATCAAGCGCGTGATATAGTTTGGAAGCGACGATACATCTGATTATTTATTGCAATCGTGATGATATAATTTGATAATATTTTTTGGCAACGGACAAAGCCAAACAAGCAGAGAAGTGCTTTGTTTTGTTTAGAATTTCAAAGAAGAATTAATTTGAAATGTTAAGTTTTGACTTACGTTTGAGAAGCTGAGAATTTCATGGTTATTGAATTATAATAAAATAGTTAAACAACGAAAAACACTTCACATGGAATGTTGTTCACCAAGAAGCTTTTTGAATAAAGAAATATGTAAATAATATGTAAATAAAATCATACCATGACGGATGATTTTCTACTAATACATAGCTATCAACACAAATATTGACATTCAAACATCTTCAAAAGTATTTCTTGTAGAATTAAATCCAGATTTAAAACAAAACTAAGGATTCTTCAATTCAACTTTCACACATTTCATTACTCAGGATTCTGATCCTCAGAATACTGACAGCCGAGCAAAACTTTAAATGCGTTAAATGGTCAATTGGTGGTTAACCCCTTCCGTTAGAGGTGCGCGCTTGTGTCAGTACATGCCACGGGGCCAATAACTCTCCCAGGGGAAACCGCCCTTTAAACGCATCAAACTTGACATTCCCTAAAAGGTTTTTTTCTCAAGCAGAAAAAGAGAAAGACATCAGATTTCGCGCCGCTCCGGAAAGAAATTGAGATATTTTTTTTATTTCTTACTCTTTCTTTCTCCTTTCTGTTCAAAAATGAAGAACGACGAAGACATTCTTCTTTTTTCGTCCCCCGATGTTCGAGGATAGCTTTTGTTCCAAGGAAATTGCTCTAGGGGACGTCACTGACCATAGACGCATATGATCCTCTTTCGAACGATATCATTTCTTTCTTCCGTAAAAATTCTTTTTTTCTCCAATAGAAAAAATTGAAATAGTAAATGATAGCTGTTTTGATATTTTATGTATGAGTTCTGGATTTGTTCTTTTGGCCCAGCTTTAGAAAGGAAAACGGAAAACGTATAAAAACAATAACTCTGGAAAAGTGGATTCTTTGTTGAGATTTATTTAAATATATCTTACCTTATAGGATCAAAGAGCTTTTAAAGGAAAAAATGTTTTATACATTTCGTTATGTCCTTTAGGAGAAGCATTTTTTATTAATGAAAAATGCAAGTCAATAAAAACGAAGTACAAGGAAGAATAAGAAAAATAAAGAGGATTTTTAAAAGATTGCTTTAAGCACACAAATGTATTAAAAGATTCAGTGTTTTTTATTAACTCACGAGTCAAAAAACATACTTAAATTTTGAAAGAATGAAGTTTATATTCTTAAATTAAACATTTCTTTTATTCTTATCTAAATTAACTTTAACCCTCTTGTCTATGTAATTTTTTAAATCGCTATTTAAATGCAACATTTGCAAACATGTTGAAATACAGTTCAGCCAATCGAGTTGTTATTTGTATGCAAAGCTTTATTAGTATAATATGATTCAACGCTATAAAAATTGAAACATATTAGCCTGTGAAAATCGTAGGATGAAGCAGAAAATACTCGACTCAAACCCGGGGAAACCGAGGGCTATCTAGTCAGCGGGTTAATTCTATAATAAAATATTCTTAAAATAATATAACAAGACTATATTATTTTTTAGAATCTTTCCACGCATCTTAACCCCTTAATCTACAGATTTATTTAACTTACCGATTAGAAGACACAACCTATTTGGAATATTTATTACTATTTCAATACATATAATGGCATAATCGAAACTTGAGCGTGTCCAAGCAGTTTTTATCTTCTAAAATAATGTCCACTTTGACTTAACTGCCTATTCAAATATCAAAAATTCTATAAATCGATACCTGAATCGTATACGTTGTTGCATTCGAAAGAATTTATCAAAAAATTATATAATATATTTATTGAATTGAAATTTATTACTTTATATATTCATTACGATAAAATATTATTTATTTCTATATTGTCCGTAAATTTCTTGTAAACATAAGATATTTATATTCAATATGGTCGTAGAAGATAATTAAATTTCTTGTAAAATCTCTTTTAAGCTTCCTTCTTTTACAAATACCATCATTCTGTCGTACTATTATCTGTTTATTAGTAGTATATCTCCACGAAAATAAATGCAAAACAATTATCTATGTTCTGAAATCCATTAAGGTATGGACATTCAATAGACTTACGCTATTTGACTATTTTGCATCCATTTTCTAAATACCTTGTATAATTAAATATAGTTTTTTGAATTAATTTCCAGAAGTATCTTGCATATGTGCATGTATTGAGCGAACTTCCATTTGTATTCAGTGCATTTCTTACTAAAATAGATGGTGACTTTAAATTTTCTACTAAACAGATCCTCTAAAAATAAGATCGTTTGAACGTTTTTACAAAAGGAATTGAAATACAGAATTTTCGGGTTTTCATCCAACGACTGATTTTCTATGTTACTTCGGTATTATAGAGAAAAGATTTAACAATTCACGTAATCATTAGCAAGCACTGACATCTTATTTTGAAGTTACATGATTCAAATTTTGAATAACTGTCATATGAAAATCTGAGCATATACCAGCACTCCTTGAAAGTTCATAACTTGACGATGATTGGTTCAGAACTTGATCAAATGGACAGAAAACATTCTATAGAACAGTCATTAACATTATAAACATGTCACAAAACATTCTACATGACAAAAATTGTCCTGTGGGTGTACGGTGAAAGTCCAAGAAGCGGAATATTTCAGAACAACGCTCCAGAAACTCGATAATGAAAGAGCAGCGCACTCACTTGCACAAATCAGCAATGCAAGCAGACAGCAAATCTGTAATAATAAAAGTAATAGCACGAACAATAGCGTTCAGTGTCTAATAGCTCACCAATTCGCAATGCAAAAAGTCTACAAAGAGAAAATTCCTCGTTGGATACGTCGGTATTAATATCCTTTTCGGACAGGACGTCACATAGAAGTCTCTCAAAGATTCTCCATAACTCCGTCCCTAATAGAGATAGAGCAAACACTCTAGTATTTTCGAAGACCTTCATTCAGTCGACAATGTCGCCAAATTTGGTGTCAATTCAACAAAATGGTCCCCAAGGTCGGATTTCATTGACTTCCATTCCCCCGGCATCCAATAAAACCTTTGTAAATGTCTCTTTTCAACTATAGGACTAACATGGCTGGTAAGCAATATTACAGGTTCACAACAATATACTCTAGAATTTTGGTGGTGTCAAAAGACTTGAACCTACCTCGACTAGAAGGTAAAGACTCTACCGCTAAGACGTGTTAACATCATTTCTTTTCTTAAATCCTGAGATATGCGTAAAGGTGTTGAAACTGAAATAAATAAGAAGAAAAATTTGGACACAAATCTCAAGAATGTCCATTATATTTAACTATTTTTAGAGAACGTCTATTGCAATGTAAAACAATTCTCTTCATAATTCTGTTGGGTTATATTTATTAAAATAATTACTGTTTAAAAATAACTGAATCAAATTTTTGA
The DNA here is from genome assembly GCA_013235015.1 of Araneus ventricosus. NCBI lineage: Eukaryota > Metazoa > Arthropoda > Arachnida > Araneae > Araneidae > Araneus > Araneus ventricosus. The sequence continues at coordinate 319,247 of BGPR01000623.1, forward strand.
ATAACATGCAATTAAACACTTGAGACATGGAGATAATTATATTACTTAATGATTTTATTTATAGTGCATTCATATATATTTGTTCTAAAAATGTGATACGATCTTTCTTATTACGTCAATACTAAAAATAGAATCCCGCATTATGATTGCCTGCCATTTGTTTCCTTCAAGCGAGGATGTTTGTGCCCTTCAATTAGGACAGGAGTTTCCTAATTGAAGGGCTTTTATAGGAAACAAAATTCGTCAAATAAGAAAATAATATCATATGAAGCAAAATACTATACAATTCCGAGAGACTTATTCTTTCGTTGCAAGTTTTAATAATCAGTTTCATTATTTTCTACAAAACTTGCAAAAACATCAGTATTTCTCTTCTTTTGTCTTCGTCGTATCATCGTCATTAATGACGATTTTTTAGAAAGTAATTTGAGTTCTCACTGAATAAAGAGAGGCAGAACAATTTTGCCGTAGGTAAAAAATTGAGACTAAATATCTATATATAAAATTCAATGCCTGTTTGTTTGTGTGTTTGAACCTTATACAATTCCACACCTCTTGACGGAATAGAACGAAATTTGGCACACCTTAGGACCTGGAAAGACAGGATTAAAAAGTTCTAGCTCCACCTAAAAGGAGTGAAAGAGGGGTTGAAATATTTAAAGTTTTTCTGCCATAACTTTGAAACATATCATCACACAGAAACTATTTTTACGCCCTCTTAAAATTTAAAAAATTAATCTTTAAGTGACACCTGTCCCATTTCTGCATGAGTTTTTTCTCATTTATGATCAATTTAAAAAATCAATTCAAACGCAATTTTAAAAATTGCTTTTGTTTGTTATAATCTTAAACCTAATCACACCTCATTCCTGGGCTTTTGCCAATGTTAAATTTCTTTCTTCACTACGCAAGGAGAGTTTCGCAACTTTTAAATAAAGCACTCGATAAATTACCTCTAAAAACTGCTTTTTAAAATCGTTGAAAGTTCTTCTATAGTTTGCCTTAATTTTGTCTCAGATTTTAGCACTCTTAAATTTTTAACGCTTATATGTATTGTGTGGTAATATAAATTAAACAGTTTTTATTGCATTGTCTATTTTCTCGCACCACGTTTCAAAATCATACTTTTTAAAGCCAATCAACGGATAGAAAAGGACACCTTTGCATTTTTTAACATAGGTTTATGGCCTCTTTCTTTTATCTTCTTACTATCTATATTTCAGGCATTATTTTTCCCTATTAACAATCACCGTTATATCATTAGAATTCAAAATCTAAATATTATATTGTGAATCTATCTCTAAAACATGCAATGTCTGTTAAGAAAGAAATTTGGCACACATGTTTCTTCGCACCTGGAAGGATTAACTACTCTGTTAAAAAGTTTCCATCTGGAGTGAAAAGGGCTATTTTTAAAGTTTTTCCGCAGTAACTTCAGAACATATCATCACACAAAAATGATTTATGAACCATCTTAAAAGTAAAAAAATTGCTTCTCAGCGACACCTGCTCCACTTTCTGTACCACTATTCCTTTGATTTTTAATCACTTTTCAAAATTATTTTAAAAGAATTTATAACGTTTCTATTTGTTGTCATTTTAAACCTATTTCACGTTTTAATCTTTTACGCGCTTTTGTTAATAATGTTAAAATTAATTTGCTTTCTTTGCACAATTCTACTTTCATTTCCTTTTAACTTTACATTTTCTGACTACAAATTTTTGGTCAGTTTTTACCTTCGTAGTATCTAGAGTGCAAGAATATTTTTCCCTGTTACCCACTTCTGTCATATCATTTGGATATCAAGGCTTTTAATAGAGTAAGATGTGAATGCAGATCACAATATTTGAACCAAACACAAGTTTTATGTATTTTCACTGAAATATAAACTCATCCGAAAATATTTTCCAAAATTATTCACGTTGCCAATCCAGCGTGAGAACGTTGCATCTTGTGTAGTGAATATTTATTTGAGCGTTGCTGAATTTCGTAACCGTTGGTTTTTAGTAGCAGTTGATATTGTAACAAAATTGTCTTGTGGTGTACGTGAATGCAGTCCAATAAGCAGAATTTAAAAAATAAAGCTCTTTATTTTACAAATATTCTAGGAAAAGAAAAGTAGCACAATTATTAAAACAGCACTTGTAAAAATTCACACAGAGATTACCGATAAATCTCAACTCAGAGCTCAAAGGTTTCTTATTAGCTCACCAACTTGCTTACTGATCAAACTCCAACTAACTCTTCTTGGCTTGATACTTTTTCAACAGGAAGTGACTTCATTACGTAGGAAGTGACGTAACCTCCAGAAAGGTCATGAAGCCAGTAGAAATAGGTTGAAAGTTCGAGGTCCTTCTAGAAGATTCCTTTTGTCGCCAAATTTGCCAACATTGTCGCCAAGATCGCCAAATTTGTCGCCAAGATTAGCATCTCAGGGAAACAACTTTATAGCTTTGTAACACTTGTAAACAAAAGATGTTCATCAATTAGTGGGAAAACATTGTTATTGCGTGTATTAACTAAAAGTGAACACATGATGCTTTGAACGGAGATTTGTGACATATTACAAACTATGATGTGAATATTTTACAAGATATGGTGGGAACAAATAAGCCTTGACTTACAAAAGATCAGCCAACATCGCAGGAAGTAATGGGGAATTTGATTGCTGAAGAGAACGGTGAAGCTCAATCTCATGTGGAGCTGAAACAACATTTTTTAATTAATTTGATTCTTACTGAAATTCAAACTAAATGTCATAAAGCTCTTGCCATTACTCCAGCAAGAATAGCTATAAGACTTTTGGATGGTGACCGTACAGCAAATTCTCCGTTACAGTTAGCTCTTGTCTTAGCTCGCACATCCTATATGCAATACAAACTAAGGTCTGATGAAACGATTATCCAACAAATTGCAAACTTATCATTTGGGATTAGTGCACGATGTCATGCAAATCTTCCATTATCAAGTTTGTTTCCCCCATGACATGTTCTGGAATAAGAACTCCAAGAAATCTTTACATATATGCTCCGAACGGTGAGATAAAAAATGTCGTTTATTCGAAACCGTTAAAGTTGTAATTAATTAGGTATTATTAGTTAGGATTGGAGGTTCTAAAAGCTCCTAAGGATTTGTACATTAAAACTCAAAAACTATGCGATATAAAAGCATATGCGTTTTTCTTTTTCTTTCATATGTATAGAACCGATAAATGTGAGCAGAGTAGCGGGTACAACGGCTAGTAAATAATAGACAAAAAAAAATTAATCAATCATTGAATAGATATTTATGCATACTATACGTTTTATGCCAAGTCATATTATTTGCATATCAATTGACCAGAAATATTATATTTCTTTATGTGTTTAAATGAAGTGTCTGTAAAATAATTTATTACCAAATCGATTATCTATTGTAAATGCTTAAATATAATCCAGTTTGTATATTTATTGTTATTTATTTATTTATTGGAATTGCTATGGGTTTTTTTATATTTAGAGCATTAAATGTCTTTGAAAAAATAAATCGAACATAAATATTCTTCAAATCTGATGTAGTAGATAATTTATTTTTCTGGCCTTTTATCAGAAAAATTAATTTTTGTTCATCTGATTTATTTTTTAAATCAATTTTTATCAGTTTTCTCATCAAATGTTATCATTTTTTATCAAATTTTCATAAAAATGCCGTGTTTAGACGGTCATATCTTCCATTAATTAACAACTATAAATTTTGAATAAACAAATACATAACTATGAAACTTTTATTAGTTTGCTAATTTAGCTACTCAAATCGAAAATAATGACAATATAAATTACATTTATATTCATATCTGTATAGCGTGACTTCATTTCCCCTTACATTGGGAATTCTCCCTCTGAAATGGTTGATATACGCTCATGCTCAAAAATAAAGAATTGTTTTAGAAAGCCATGATGGCCTGGTGCCAAAACCTCGGCTTCGGAAACGGAAGACTCGAGGTTCGAATTCTGATTCAACTCAGGAACCGCAGTGTTTGAGGGACAGTTGAACGCTCGCTCTGAAATGTTCTCCTGCTGGTTTTGTACGCGAACTAGGAAAAGGAGGATGCCGACTCAGGTCTCTGCTCGTCACCTAATCACGGTTCAAAATTACGAGGTCTGTCCTCAAATAGCCCGCGGGTTGTTTCAAAGCGGTATGAAAATAATATTAATTTTAACTAAACTAAGATTTATTTCAGAATCACAGAAAATTAAGGGCATTAAAAAATAATTTCTGATAGAATAGACCAACACATAGATTTTGAAAAAAACTGTTTGGGTTTCAAGCTGAAATAAGGCACTAAATGGCACTGAAAGTGTATGAGGAGAAGAGAAAGCAGTATAAGTCCTTCTACTCCATATTTATTTGAGAATGGCGACAATTATGGCCACAAACTTGGTGTCTAGGTATAGTAAAATGACCATGCTCTACACAGTGAAATCAATTACAGCGTCATCTGGCGGTAAACATTGGAGTTAGAATTCCTATCTCGAAACAGGTACATAATACGGTAAAATGGTCAATTACAAAATTTTAGAGCGTTTTCGATTTAGAACGAAAAGACACCTTGGAGACATTAATACGAAGAACAGAACACGTAAAACGCACATTTATTTGTTGGCGATTTCCAACACTGTTACGTGACAAAACGTGTTGAAAAGAGAAAGAAAAAATTAGTTTTCGCAAGATACCTTTATTTAAGTGTTGAGACTGTTTTCCGTCAGTCACAATACAGATTTAGGCTCTTTTTTGAATTTCAAGTTTAACTTATCAATTAGCAATAGTAATACGTCATCGAAGGTAACGCAGTGTATCAGAAAGTTAGAATTATTCCAACAGGAAAAAAGTATTTTGGGGCAATTTTTGACTGAAAGATAGCATTTTCTCCTTTTGTCCATGCTTTGTGACGTTACAATTTCGGAAATTCTGATCAAACAACTGTGGTTTTTAAGTGTTCTGTTCTTCGTATCAATGCCCCCAAGATGTCTTTTCGTACTAAATCGAAAACGCTCTACAATTTTGTCGTTGACTTTTTCCCCGTATCTTGTACCGTTTTCGAGATAGAAACATTAACTCCGTTGTGTGTCGCCGGGTGGCGCTGTAATTGATCTCACCGTGTAGCGCATGGTCACTTTAATATACCTAGACACCAAGTTTGTGGCAATAGTTGTCGCCGTTCTGAAGTTAATGGGGGCTAGAAGGACTTTAGTGGACACCCTGTATAAAAGAATTAGTTGCTGTGACGGAGTTCCCTTTAGAATCGGCGTGTGAACATGACATTGACCACAGGCCAGTTGTCGGCAAACTCATTAAACAAAAGAGCCAAAGATCAGCAGAAAAACGTTAAGATTTCTTTTGAGAGCTAAATTCTTTTCAAGAACTATGTTTCTGGGAGTCGATTTAAACTAGATACTAACATTAAATAAAACTAGATATTATAATAATCGTACTTCGTCGAAACCGATTCATGGCATAGCCGCACAAAATTGTTAAAGAGCCGCATGCAGCTCGCGACCTGAGGTTTCCGGAACATTGCCATAGAGGAATAGAAAAGACCCCAAGGTCACACATCTTACGTAGAATAATTTTCTGTCAGTTGAAATGTAGCTGCTCGCAAAGTAGCTGTATCCTTGGGACCGAAAATAGCACAGAGTATCACATCTAGGCACTAGCAGCGGATTCAACAGGCTGGAAACGTTAGAATACTCCTCAGATTGTTCCACAACGCTGAAAGACGACCGTTATTTGGTAATAACTTCGAAAAGAAACTGGTGGAGTACAACAGTAGATTTTTTCCGACAGCCTTTGCTATACACAGTTTTCCCTATTTCGAGTCATATGCCTACGGTTGGCGTAATATGGCCCATAAATCCAGAGTTATTAGATATGTTTCAAGCACGTCAGATCACTGCCGGTCCTGTTATCCCTGTGCAGAGAACACGTTAACTCGATTCCAGTGTGCTGTTTACAAGCGAATTTATGTTTCCTTACAATATGAGTAATGTATCTTCATATGGAGAGTACCAGGGACAAGTTACAACCAAGAAAATATTATTGAGGCCCACCATTCTGGGGTTGCTGGATTTCTGGTTTGAGGGTAGTATTACGATTGATTCTCGAACAGTTCTCCCAGTCCAGTACTGAACTGTGACGCTATATTTACGGGGACATCATTATGCAATTAAACGTTCCTCTATTTAGAGGTACAAAGAGAGCACACTTTATCTTTAGAGATCACATCACCGTCCAACTGTCAAGAATGAATACCTCGAAGAAGCGGTTATTACTTGTTTGGGATGGTTGGCTGACTTCCTTTTTCGATTTGAACTCGGTTGAGCATGTGTGGAAAATGGGAAATTTACGGGTTGCAACCCATTATATAGTAGTCTGGTCTATTCTGGAATTTTGTATAGGACTGATTAAATAGTGGGATAATTTGTCCCAAGACCAATAGGATAACTTATTAGTCAACATGCCCAGAGTCTGTGCTGACTATCTTGGAAAACCTGAAAATAGATAGCCTTTTAAACTGTTTGTTTTCTGCACGAGACATTTGCTTCATAGAGCATTTCCCTTATTCAATTGGTTACTGTGGTTGATATACCGTATGTTTTGTTCTTTACCCTCTTTATATTAAAAAGGCTTTATGTCTACAGAAATTTGGTTGTGCTCTTTCGACATCATTCTTACAAACTATCATTATCTTTAATTTATGATCATTAATGTATTTTCGATTATGCTTATATGGAAGTTATTTTAATGCATTATTTTTTTTTCTTTTCAATCTAATCAATGCCTGAAAAAGCACAAAAGATTAATAAAATTCTTGGAATTATTTTTAATGAAATTTTTGTTAAAAACTACATGCCGAATCATGCATAAATAATTGAGTGAATGCAGAAATCAATAACATTGAGTGAATGCAGAAATCAATAACATTGAGTGAAATGAACAAATTGAATGTGTGTATGAGCAAATTCAATTGTAAAGTTTCTAACTTACTATTTTATTTATATTAAGATAGTTTGTAGTCTGTTTAAAAAGCTTTAAAATTTGAAGCATTTAACATTTTTGGAGAATTAACCCTCCGTTAGGCACGCGCAATTTTGCTACACAGTTAGGCTCGCGGGGTACATATGTCCGCCATATTCTCTTCCTATTTTTTTACAAATATATTTTTTTCTAAGAAAAGATATATCAGCTGAAAATTAACGAATAAACATCTCAACAATGAAGAAAAGTGCAAAAATAATTTTAGATACTATTTTGAATATTTTTATAGAGATTTTAGAAATACTGTGAGAAATCACAACATTTTACATATACTTCTTAAAAACGCTCACTATAAACTTAATTATGACATTTTTTACTGTATTCGGGGTTAGTTTTATCACTATTTCTTCCAGAATATTTGCAGCCTCCTTTATTACTCATTGACTTTGTTGTTTTTCGGTTGTGTACCGTTGATTCCTAACATACGATATTCTGTTCTTTTTAATTCCATCGGAAGGCGGGCATTTGGCAGCTCTGAATAAAATTTGAAGCATAAAAGTGAAATTTTCGATGGCACCAAGTCGTTTCATATCCTAATTGATACTATTTTGTGAGAATTACAAAAGCGTTAATAGTAGACTTGTTTCAAAGACTGGGAAAAAGAAACATAATCCAATGACAATATTTCTTGAGACATCATTTGTCCGGCATTGCTGATCTAGAATATCAATATATCAGCGGACAGAACCAGCGAAAGAAGAACGATCAACTGCGAATTCCATTTACGCGTTTAGGAGCATGGGGTACACCTGCACCCCATGTGTGTTTTTGTTCTCTTATCTACCGTGCATTAACTTTTTGGTCTTGAATGACTGTGCCATATTGTTCCTGAGTATTTCAATGAAAGGTACTGAAAGTTTTATCTCCAAACAATGAATTAAATTTAAAGCACAGCGTTTTGAAAACTAATGGGTGACACCTGTGCCCCGCGAGATTAACGGGGTTTTAAAGTCTACACCATTATAAAGGCCACAAAAAATTGTTGTTTTGACTCAATTCCAATTGTAAGTTAATGAACCTTAAGAAATACTGAATATTTTAGACAAACAATATTTCTATTTCTAAGCAAAAATGAATTAAAAATTAACGAATATTCCTTCAGTATAACCGTCAAATTCATATTTAATTATAATTCCAACAGATTTCTTCTGGTATAATGACAATATAAATTGCATCAGGGCCGGACGGACACTCCGTTAGTCCGTGCCCCGGCACGGTGTAAAAAAATATAGGGGTGCAAAATTATCAAAACAAAATGAGAAAAAAAAGTCGCAACGGAGTTTCTGAATTAATTAGAAAAGTTTCTGAAAATATTCTAAAAAACAATAAAACAATCTAATTTTATGTTCTAATGAGCTCAAAACTTTCAAGGCACTACTCCATTAATCTATATATATAAAAGGCAATGTCTGTGTGAATTTTGTTCCAAACTTGAGCGTTGCTCTAAGAATTTTACTAACTATTCCAATAAGTGTTGCATCCGGGGAACGTAGTTTTTCCAAACTAAAAATATCAAGAACTATTTGTGAACGCCATCTCAAACAAGATTGTCAGACCTCACTATATTAGGAATTGAATGAACTGAGTAGCTGTTTAGATGCTTCTGAATTAATTAGTGAATTCTCTGAACTTAAAGTTTGTAAAAAAAAAACACAGTCTAAATTATACTCCTTGATTGATTGCAAAAATTGCATCTACATCTTTTTTCGGTTTTGTCAGTATTTTTAATTATTTAATTCTTCGCCACCAAAGTTTCTTTCATCTCTTGTGGCAACTTTGACAATTTTTGAAATTCAAACGATAATTTTTAGCCGTTTCATTAAATATCTAAATTTTTATTAATCATTTACTTTGTATTCGACTTAATTATTAATTGTCTTAACTTTTGTTGTTGTTTCCATTAAGGTTTCAACTTTATTAATTTTTAAATCAAAATTTTTCAACGGGATTATTTCTTCGCCATCTTGTTTTTGCTCAAGAATTTGGCGTAATCAGGTTTTGGCGTCTGTCACTGGAATCGTTTTCCGTTATGATTTGAATTTCTTTTGTGATGGTCTGAACGTGTGGTTGGAGTTGTTGCAGCTGCGGGCCCCAGAGCCTTTGGGGCTTCTGGAGGACTTTGGGCCTTCAGGAAGCTTGTCATTTTTATATTTTTCTCTTTTCCGTTGGAGTTAAAAAGAAAGAGTTCGATTCTCCAACAAGTTTTTGGTAAGGTGATGCGATGTCTGATTCTGCGAACTTGAAATCTTCAAGATTCTGCGAGTTTGAAATCTTCAAGATTCTGCGAGTTTGAAATCTTCAAGATGTGAATGGTGTTATCCAAAATTTTCATCTTTATTCATGTATGAAATGGAGGCAATTGTGACAGCTTTTGGTGCTAAAATTTGAGCTATACAAATCAGCAGTTTGAGTGAACTGTATACTCAACCTCAAGCCTTGCACTTGAAATGATCAGGTTACAATTTGAACAGCCTGCCCTGCAAAAATTTCTTCACGTTAACAGTGTTTAAGATGGAATTGTGCAAGGAAGCGTGTAGTGCACCAATAATGCGTCTAAATCACCGAGTTGTGTATACATAATTTTGTGAAATTACCAATTTCTTCGAATTTTTTCATACATCGTGTATTGTAATAAGTTTTTTACAAGCAAACATAGACTGCAATGTGCTTTGTCCACGTACCACAATTATTTTTCTGCAGAATCAAAAAAGTTTTCCTTGAATTTGTTGTTTTTACCTAGTATCCTCATTACTATATTTTTTTCTAAGCCTGCAGTGCTTTGTAATATGTGTAGCTACATATTTTTTTTAATTTTAATTATGACATTTTTTAGTTAAGTGCATCAATCTTGTATATATATAAATCATTGCAGTGATTAAAATGATTTAATTTAAACTATTCTATAATAAAAAGATTTAAATTCATAGATTTTGATTCTGTTTTAATATCTCTAATTTGTTTTCACAACTAGCATTTTACTATCACTGTATGCAAAATGATTTAATTTAGTAGCTAGGTTTTTCAGGTCTGCAAAGGTAGGGGATTTATATGAGTATTGCTAGAATTTCTTATAATTGTGTTATGTATTTCAGTACCCAGAATTGATTTGATAATTGACATCTATATATATAATAAACTAAAATTTAACACTAGGTACCTACTTTGCATTAACTTTTCATAATAATCCTAGCAACCTCATCCAATACTCCTCTAAACTATTTTTTTAAAAAGTATTTTAAGTGAAAAATTATTATAAGTTTTTTTGTCAGTTACATTGTTGTTTATTGATCGTTCGCTAAAAAATGTAAAAAAGACCGTATATCTTTTTTTTTAGAATGCTTACATTGTAGTTCCATAGAAGCGCAATTTTTTAATTTTGTTCGGAGCGATTCAAGGGCTAAATCCGACCCTGATTGCATATAATAACATTTGCATATTTCCCAGCATTTGTACTAAGAACGATAAATTTTTCGATTTTTCAGCGAACGATTAATCAATTTGTAGGTATTGTGTGGAAAGGGCGAAAATTGCAATTCAATCTTTTTGTGTACATATTTGTATACATTTTCGAACAAAATGCTAGGGAAACAAAGTTGATTTTGTTGGAAAATACTATTTCTTCAAAGAAAATTTTACTATTTTTTTAAAAAGTATATAAAGAAAGTTTCTTTCTCTGAGAAACTTATTAAGCTTCTATTTTACTTATTATTATGAGTTGTATTACCATACAAATTAATTAGTGGCTTTGGAAAGTTTACTATTTTGAATCTTGGACATTTTCAAAGTGTTAAATACTAAACAAAATAATTCATGGATCACTCATTAAAACAGATGGTTCGAATGTTTGTTTGTATTGTGTATAGTTTCTTCAACGCTAGTAAAATCAAATTTTAATAAATCTGACTGTACACCTATTTGCCTTTAGTTAACAATAATGAATTGCATATTAGTATATATTTATAAAAAATATTATATTTAATTATTACTAAAAGAGTTTCTGTTGGAAGCATTTCATAGTATGAATTCCATTTAAAAACACCTGCATCATTTCCCATCTTTTAAATTCCCACTATTCATTTTTCAATTTGTCTTCGAATGATTAATATATTTGCGGTAATTATTTTGGAAGCTTATTTTACGGCAACTGCGAAATATATTGTTTAAAACATTTTTTATATTTTTAATATGATGCCCTGAGAAAAGAGGTATTTATCGTTAAAAAATATTTTATTGTCGTAAACAGAGGATTTAATGAGAGAGCGAGGGAAGTCATGTATCATGGAATTGAGAATTGGTTGTAAAAAAGCAATTATATCTGAATTTTGATAAAGATTTTTCATAAGATTGTTCGGAGATCCTTAAAATCCGTACGTCGTTTAAGAAAGATTAAAATCTACAAAAAAATATTTATGCGTCTCAAAAATAAGTTTTCTTTTCATTTTCAATAAATATCTGTCGAAATAAGAATTAAATGTAAAATAACAGCTATTTTTGTACATGCGATTAAGATCATTAGTGGAATTATTTTGGAGTTATTAATACTTGGAACTTTCATTGTTTTCAAAATATTAATATTAAAAAAATCTGTAGGTCACAAAATAAAGTTTGCTTACATTCGCAATATTTTAGCTTTACTTTAATTCGAATATAATGAGACACAAAAAACACTGCTTTAGGCAGTGAATTTTTTCCATTACTTAACTGTAAGGAATAGCAAATTAACAAGGATTCCCTCTACATAACAATTAATTCATATTTAATTATAATTCCAATAGCTTTCATAGTGAGAAATGACATTGTAAATTGCATTTAATAACATCTGCTTCGTATCTCACCATTTTCCCTTGAACTCAGCATTCTTTAATTTGTCTGCGAATGATTGATACATTTGCGGTAATTTCAATATTTTTAATTGCTTGCAGCTTGAGGTCAAGAGAAAAAGGCATTTATAGTAGAAAAACAAATTTTTGTTGATAACAAAAGATTTAAGCATGTAATTCATGGCAGGTAAATCATGTGCCGTCAAATTTAGAAATAGTTGTAGAAAAGCAATTATATTTTTATTATGATTAAGATCTTCGGTGAAACTATTTTGGGATCCCTAAAATTATGAACTTATGTTGTTTCCGACAGATTACAATATACAGCAACAATTTATAGGTCGCAAAAATAAACTATGTTTCCTTTCTTACTAAAAATCTCGTATTAGTCTTTTAGCTTCAATTCAATAACAATCTAATGAGTCATAACAAATACTGCTTTAATTAACAAAGATTTCATCTGCATAACAATTAAATACATATTTAATTATGATTCTAACAGCTTTCATAGGGAACAATGGCAATATAAATTGCATTTATTAATATCTGCAAAGCGTCTCACCATTTTTCTTGAATTGAGATATTAATTGGTTTGCAAGTGATTAATATATTTGCGGTAATTGTGATGGGCGCTTATTTTATGACAATTTCAAAATATTAATTTTTACATTTTTGCGCAGTTTTGATATAATTATGAAATAAAAAGGCGTTAATCGTTGAAAAATAATGTGTTTTTGTTGCCTACAGAAGATTAAAGGAAAATAGCAGGCCAATCATCGAATCTGGAACTGTTTGTAGAAAAGCAATTATATTTTAATTGTCATTAAGATCTTTCCTGAAACTTTTTGAGATCCTTAACATTTTGAACTTATGTTGTTTTCGAAAGATCAAATTCTATAAAAAAAATTGTAGGTCACAAAAATAAAGTTTATTTACGTTCTCACTAAAAATATCATATAACTATTTTAGCTTTAATTTAATACGAATCTAATGAGCATAACAAATACTGCTTTAGGCAATGAATTTTTTTCCGTTAGTTAACAACAAGGAATAGCAAATTAACACAGATTCCATCCGCATAACAATTAAATTCATATTTAATTATGATTACAAAAGCTTTCACAGGAAACAACGACAGTAAAAATATTATTTAATAACATCTGCCTCGTATCCCATCATTTTTCCTTGAACTCACCATTCCTCAATTTGTCTGCGAACGATTAATACATTTGTGGTAATTGTTTTGGACGTTTATTTTACGCAGTTTGGAAATATATTATTTTCAACATTTTTGCGCATTTTTAATGTAATTACCAGAGAAAAAGGTGTTACTCGTTGAAAATTAATGTGCTTTTGTTGTCTACAAAAGATTAAAGGAAAAATCCAAGCAAATAATCGAATCTGAAAATGCCAGAAGGAAAGCAATTATATTTTTATTTTGATTAAGACCTTTCATGAAACTTTTTTTAGATCCTTAAGATCTGAAATTTACATTGTTTTCGAAAGATTAAAATCAATGAATACAATCTGTAGTTAACAAAAATAAAGTCTATTTACATTCGCAATAAAAATCTCGTATAACTATTTTAGCTTTCATTTAATTCAAATCTAATGAGTCATATAAATAATGCTTCAGGTGATGAATTTTTTCCATTAGTTAATAATAATGAATAGCAAATTAACAAATATTCCATGCGCATAACAATTAAATTCATATTTAATTATGATTCCAACAGCATTCACGGGGAACAATGACAATATAAATTGCATTTAATAACATCTGCCTCGTATCCCACCATTTTTCCTTGGACTGAGCATTCTTCAATTTGTCTGCGAATGATTAATACATTTGCGGTAATTGTGTTGGATGCTTATTTGGAGCGCGGGCGAAAATATTCTCGTCGTAATCATTTTATCAATTTAAAGGAATCCCCCAGCCTTTTATACTCGCGCTTATGTAGGTGCTGCCTCTTTGTTATGCTGCACAATAAGATTATTTATCATTTTCTTTTAGAAAAGTGAAAAGAGAAAGTTGACGAAGCATCATTTCTGACGCCATTATTTTCTATCTTCCAAGTGGAAAACATTTCTTTTGTGCCACGAAGAAAAGGGAGATGACAAAAAATATTTATGACACAGCGATAGCAGCAGAGGCGGAAATGCGAATTTTAAAAGGGAATGAGCTTTGGATGGGTGGGAAAAGGGAAAGTTTTTCGTTCGTGTACCTTTGTAGATGGGTCTTTAAGTGCAAATGTAAATCTAATTAAAGGCGGAGGAGGCAGAAAAATATTTAGCACGTTTCTTATGTCGCTGGGAACAAAGGGGCTGGGTAACTTTATTATGTTTCAAGCTCCACAATGCATAATTAAGGGTCATTAGAAATAATTTCAACTTCTTACGGAGCACGTTGTGATGTTATTTCCCAAGTGAAGAAAAAAATTAGGTTTCTTATTTGCTCGAACCTAATGTACTTAATTGATCTTGCATCAAAATGGCTTTCTTCGGAATCTGAAGGAGTTTCGAGAGAAATGGAGGATAAATACATTAGTACATCCATGTTTCTATTATTTTTTTAAAAAATAATTATATAATATGTTCAATTGCAGCGAATTTTATTATGTCAATTTATTGTTAAAAATGCAATAGTCTGTGTAATTTCAAGAAAACCAACGTAGCTCGAAGTTGCTATACATCTATAACGCAAAATAAAAAATGTTTTACATTTAGCATATCGCGCCATGTTGCTTTACAAGCTTTTGTGGCCTAGGTATGGTCTTAAATTCGTTACAGATCATGAGCTATAATTTAAACCTTGCTAAAGAAATCCCGGCATGCAAGGTTGATACATGCAAGGTTGACTATACTAGTGAAGAACTCTTTTTTTATGAGGAAGGTGAGTATGTCAGTTCAGATGTTGTCTTCTAATCATGATTCAACCTTCTCCGTAGGGCTGTTGCAGATGTTGTGCCAGTAGAGATGATTTCTCTTGTTTTTTGGTTGGTACAAATGCTGTAACATTCAATCGTTGGGCTTTCACTCAGTTTGTTTCTATTCATCCTATAGACAGTTTTATTCACCTAATGAATTGTATCACCTCATGTGGTATGATTAGTTTTATTTTTTAAGCTAAAAAATATTTTATTATTTCAAAACTGACCGACACTGTAGTAAAATTAATTATTTAAAAATAGTGACTGGATTGCTTCTAATAATTTATAAAATTTGTCATTGAGTCAATAGTGCAACAGAGGAATTCGTTTTTATTAGAATATTTCGTTGGAGAAAGTGAAATTTAGGCCAATGTATTAGTATGCTGTATGTAGAGATACAGTTGCTTTCTACTTCATTTGAACTGAGATAGTAGATTTCCACTCCCCAAGTGTTGCTAATCCGTGCTACCTTTTAATAACCCCATGGATATTTTCATTCTCTTCTTCATTTGTTTTTCCTATTGCGTGATCACTAGATTTTGTGCTAATGTGGAAAAACAAGAAAGCAAAACCTGAGAATTCGAAAGAATCCACGGTTAAGCATTCAACTTGTTTTAATTTTAGAAAGCAATTTTCACATTCTGTTTTTAGATGTATCTCCCGTTTTGAGAGGATTCGCAGCGTCCGTTACATAAGAACATGCCACATTGTCTTTCTTCAGATGTAGTTTAAATTTTGAATTTTCTTAAGGTAGATAATTTTCTCATTTTTTTATTTAATGATTTTCTTAATTTATTCATTCTTATATTATATTAAACCCTTTACATTTGAGCAGCTACTAATGAACAAAAACATTTTTTTTTTTGTTTCATATCTAAAGTTTTTCTTAAGAGGTCTGTGGACTGTATTAAGCTCTTTTGTAAATTATTGACTTATAGCTGCGAAATATTTCTTATGAACATACATTAGAATATAACAACCTTAAAGAACTTTTGTAAAAAAATTTTAAACTAAATGCATTTATATAAAAAATCTAATTAAAAAAATTGAAATCTTTACTTTAAAAAACACGAAAATTCCATGTGTTGTAATTTTTCGTTTCATTTTATATTACTATTAGTTTAAAATACGTTTTGAACTAATATGGGTATTATTTTCTTATTTCGGAAAAAAATCAATTTCCTAAATATAATTTTATGCATTAGTACTGATTTTTCATTGAAATTTCTTGTTTCTAATTTTAAATTGACTTTTAATTATGTGAATAAAATTGAAACGTCATACTAATTCTTAGGCTTAATTTAGTGTACAAAGGATTCCTAATTAAATATTTATATAATTTTCTCAAAAATTTAAAATGCATGGATCAGTTCAAAAACATGTGTGAATCTTTAAAAAACACGTAGTGTTGAGAGAAAGTAATTGAAAATATATTTACTCCTTAACCCTATTAACTATTCATTTTGTTTAGCAATGTCTTAATGTTCTTTATTGACGCATAATCATAAACTTTTAAGCTAAAAAGCGTTAATAGAAGTTCCCTTTTTTATCTATTTTTTTTTTACTTTTTTAGAAGCCCACGATCCAATTAACTTCTAGTTAGCAGATTTGATCTAACAACTTTTGAAATGAGCTTCTGTTCATATATCGAACCATTTTTACCTTATAGCTGCATCACGGTACTCATATTATTAAGAAAATAGTACAATATAGATTTTCTAAAATCAAAATGTATTTAACTTTTATACAGAATAATAGTATGGACTAACTTAAACCCCTTCAGTTGGAACTAAGAAACAATGAAATGACACATTTTTCCTTTGGTGTAATATAAATAAAATTCTATGACTGTAGTTGAAAAATTAAAAAAAGTTATCCTATATCCGGCATCCCGACAAAACCGGATATTTCAACCGAAAAAAGGAGAACAATCTCACAAGTTTCAATGTAAAATGGTTGCCAAATAATAACAAAATATTGCACAAGCATTTTAAATTGTGAAAAAAAGGATTAAAAACAAGAAATTACTTGAAAGACAAAATTCTCCACAGAACTCCATTTTGCGAAGAATGAAGATTTTCTGGAGTTGTTTTGGAAAAACTAAATAAATAAAATGATTCTATCCCCGAAACGAAATATTCTGGAAAATTTTATAATTATAAGAAAGTCGAGAATCAAAGATACAGCATGTAGTTTCATCGATTATTGATTCAACAGGATGAATTCAAAGTATCCGTATACCGGACACCAGGACTGAAAGAGCTTTAATACATTACATTAGAAACGAAAATAACTTAGCTTAACTAAAACTTTCTGCACCAAACAAGCCTGTTTTCTGATGTGATTGTTTACCTTGACAGGTATATCGGTTAAAGCATAAATAGACAGTCTGGAGACTTGCCAAAATTTCTCTAAATTGCATTACCAACTGTCAAGTTTTGAAGGTCATTCATCTATAATGCAAAAGAAAGAGAAAGACAATAGATTGCGTGAGAATATGTGTGGATAAATTCCAGCTAAGACCAACCAACAAGATAATTCTAATCCCCACAGTGAGAACAAAAAGAAATATGGAGTATCAAAGTTATTTTTATACAGTTTCAGTAATTGCTTAAATCGCGTTCAAGATTTTTGGCTACTTTTTCTAAACTTTTTTTCTTTCACTTTCCTGCTTTCAATAATTTTAACATTCATGGAATGATTGTAGTAGTTTAAATGTATATTTACAAAGACGAAATTAAATTTTCACAATTCTGCAAATGCCTCCCAAATTACATATCATTTTAAACAGATTTTTATTAGGGTAATGTGCATAATGTTATCCAATTAAAAACCTATTTAAGAATACTTAATCAAAATATTTAATTTTTCTTTATTTTTAGAATTTATGCTTGATTTATAATGAACATTTCGTACATTATTTCTACCAATAATACAAGCGAATGTGTATGTGAGTGTCTCTTGGCGCTCTACAGGACAGACCGTCAGACATAGAGCTACCATACTCGGAGCATAAATATTTTGGAGGGTAAGAATGTACAGAATTTTAATTAATTAAAATCAACCCGTTAACGCCCAAATTAATTCTACTGAATATATTTTGATGAATATCTGAAATATAAGTTATTATAGACTAATTAGAATAAAAAGTGTGAAATTCAAGCAATTGTTTTGTTAGTTTTGAAATTACAGCCCGTCCTCATTTGATGACGCTGGGCGTTCCAGTGATAAAAAGTTAGTCTTGTTAGTGAAGTCAATAAGCTTTGATACAACATATAAAGAATGGAATAAAAGCATATTCACAGTATCTTATGAAATTTTTAGGCAAGTTTGATTTAAATTATTTTATATTTTAATTTTCATAAAAAAATATAGACTTAATTTTGCATTTTAGCGTTAAAATTTAATAAATAATAATATAATAAATTATAGCATAAATAAAATGCTTACAAATGCCTAACATTCATGAAATACATTTAAATACTTAAATATCCTTATCATTCTTAGATAAAGTGTAGTATGGAGTATCTTTCACTTCAACATCCTATCCAAAGGCAGGATTAAATTTTTGCAATTTTAAAAATCTTTACCAAATTATAAAACCAAATAACACAAAGCATTTTTTATTAGTATGTGCGTAATGTTAATCAATTAAAAATATATTTATGGATAGTTTATCAAAAAATTTCATTTTCCGTTATTTTTAGCGTTCGTCTTAAATTTATAATGAATTTCTTCTGCATAATAATGCCATGATTATCCTTGCAACAATTGAATCAATTCATGTGATGTCAGTCACAAAAAAATCATAACTGCGTATGTAATCTAACTTGTTGTATGACGCTGTATTGGAATGCCATGTCGTTTTTCCTGCTATAATATATATGGGGGGACACGAAAATTATATTTTTTAAATTCCCCTGACTGATATCAACTGAACATGAAATGTCTCTTTTGGTTAAGATTACTATAGGCGGAAGATACTGATCACTCTTTATTAGTTGGGAAACTCTCAAGAATTTTATAATTTTTTATTTATAGTTCTAGATCAGGGGTTCCCAACCTGTAGTACGCGTACCCCTGCGGGTACGTGAAGGATTAGTTGGGGTACGCGACAACAAATTTGGTAATGGTGGAACAAGAAAACATAAAGTGCTAAAAAAGTAACATAATTTTGTTTCTCCAAGTTAATACTTGCCATTTAATAACTATACCACTTGAAAAGTTGATTAATATTTAGACATCCTTATAAATTAATGCGAAATTATTAACATACTGATTTTATTTGTTTTGGTGCTGAACTAATATTATTGTAAAAATACAATAAAATATAAAAGTCCAGCAAATGTTATTAATTCGAGTCATTTGAATCTTAAGCTAACATAAGCCCTTAATATTATTGATAAAATACTTC
This sequence comes from Araneus ventricosus, assembly GCA_013235015.1. Lineage (NCBI taxonomy): Eukaryota > Metazoa > Arthropoda > Arachnida > Araneae > Araneidae > Araneus > Araneus ventricosus. The sequence continues at coordinate 338,486 of BGPR01000623.1, forward strand.
TTTGCTTAGACGGATAATTGGGGGGAGAGAAGATAAGATAGAAGGGATACGCGAAAATATAAAGATTAATTAAGAGATAAGCGAGGGAATAAAGGTTGGGAATACTTGTTGTAGATAATGTATTTAATGTTACCCTTTATGACGGACAGCTTATAAGATAAAAATGAAAAACCAGAATACGTGCGAAATTAATCTCCCGGTTACCGGAATGCACAGAAATGCGAGAATGTGCATGCATGCCTAGTAAAGTTACCGACGATGGAGGTTCAATGTTTCAATTTAATTAAAGATTTTCTGCCTAAAGATTCATGATAATGTTCAATCAAATTTAAAAGATTTTATTGTATTATGACGATCGGTTTCGTGATGCTTAAATCGAATGAATCGTGATTATATATTTACTATAGAATTATGTATTCAGTTTTATTATTATTGTAAAGTATATTTTATTCAACAATATTTCCACACTTTATTTCTGAATTCAAAATTTAAATTCTGAATCAACAGTTTTATTTACGAAACAAATTGAATTTGGTTGAAATAAAAGCAAATTTGAGTTTAAAATTAAATTTAGTTAAAAGATAATGAAATTTCGAATGAAATTTTAATTTTATTTTCTTCTCATATGACTGTTGTAGACCAACAAGTGTATCAGATATAAATGTCAAACGTTTCGTATGAAAAAACCGTGCACATTAAAGAAACATGAAAGCTTCAGTTTTTACCTGTCTTAACTCTATTAGTAGTCTATTTAAAGAGGATAGTAATAAATTAATTCTGCTTAAAAAAGAGTTGATTGGTATTAAAAATATAATAGAAATATTTTTATCAGAAAAAGAAATGTTCTTTTGATATTTTACTATAACATTACTGAGATACATCGTTACATAAAGACGACTTTGCAGACAGACTTTGCGCAGACAGATTTATTAAAAGCGTGCCTTTTTTGCTACATTTTTGGAGATTCAAGAAATACAAGGATTAATAAAACCAAGAGCTTCAATTTTTTCTTCCGCGAAATCAGAGACGTAGACAACTTTTTGTAGAAAAATATGTTCGAAAAATACTTCCCATTATATTTTATTCCCTCTGGTTTTTGAAATAGGCTGAGTATTAAAAATGGTTTTTATGAAAAACTAGAAAATTTTGAAATTATAATATTTTCTTTTGCTATTCAAATTAAAATGGGGGAAACGCTGAAATATAATACGCTATATGTCCAAAAGTATCCGGATACTTTCAGATTTTCACATTTTTTTAGAATTTCTCCGTAAAGGTTTAACTGACTGCCTTTAAACTTCTGTAAATAATAGACTATAACTCACATTTTACATTGAAGATTCGGTCCTGAGGGCAATTAGGGGACCGTCTACAAACTGATAAAGTCAAAAACGTTTTTGGCCCTCCCCGCTTCACAGAGTACTGATAACAAGATGAAAATTTCAGAAACGTTATGCTTAATGTGCTTAATATTTACAGACATTTTCCTAAACTCAGCTCAAATATTTGGGAAGATATAAAGGTTTTCTTTAAAAATCCCAAATTTTCCTGCCTGTTTTTTATTTATAACATGCAGAGTTTTCTGTTATATTATATGAAACTTACAGAAAAAAATGGCAATATGTTAGAGAAGCATTTTGTAAAAATTTAAAAAACAAGTTTTGAATATTACAGAAAATATGACCAGTTCTAGTAAACAATGTTTTACTGCGCATGCGCGAAACATAGCTTAATTTTTCTTTCACAGTTTTAAAACCAGATACATAGGGCAACATATATAAAAAAATGCAATTCAATATCTTTAGTATTCAGTAAGATATCGGCATTACAACGAGCAGAATTTTAGCTCCTATCGAAGAGAAGCTAAAAGATGACGGGTTGTACACAAATTAATATTTTTAAAACTCGTATCTTTGGATATTTATTTTGAATTGTATAATGTTAGAATTTTTTGAATACCCATGAACACTTGTAATATTTGTAAAGAATAAAATATATTTGTAGAATTATTAAAATATTTTAAGAAAAGAAATTAATTAGACAAAAAAATCGTTTGGCCATAAAAGAAATATATATAAAAATATCGTTTGGCCGTAAAATTGTAACAATATGTAACTTGTTAATAATCTTGTAAATAATATAATTAAAGTAATAACATTTTTGTTATTTGTAGTGCCTAATTAGATGGAATTTAAGTTAATCACGTAATTGTTAAGTGTTCATATCAGCAAATTATAGCCACTATACAATTCAATATAACTATTCAAAAGATATTTTTAAAAATATCCATTTGTGTACAACCCCTCATCTTTTAGCTCCTCTTCGATAGGAATTACAATTCTGCTCGTTGTAATGCCGATGTCTTTCTGAATACTAAGGATATTGAACTGAATTTTTTTATATAAGTTGTCCTATATATCTGGTTTTAAAACTGGGAAAGAAAACTTACGCTATGCGCAGTAAAACATTATTTACTAGAACTGGTCATATTTTCCGTAATATTCAAAAATTGTTTTTTAAATTTTTACAAAATGCTTCTCTAACATATTGCCATTTTTTTCTGTAAGTTTCGCATAATATAACAGACAACTCTGCATGTTATAACCAAAAAACAGGCGGGAAAATTTATGATTTTTTAAGAAAACCTTTATATCTTCCCAAATATTTGCTCTGAGTTTACAAAAATTCTTGTAAATATTATGCACATTAAACATAACCATTTCTGGAAGTTTCATCTTGTTATGAGTATTCTGTAAAGAGGGGAGGGACAAAACATTTTTGGTCTTCATCAGTTTGTAGACGGTCCCCTAATTGCTCTCAAGACCGAATCTTCAATGTAAAATTTGAGTTACAGTTTATTATTTACATGGTCGAAGTTTAAAGGTAGTCAGGAGCTTTAAGGACCTTTAAGGAGAAATTCTAAAAAATGTGAAAATCTGAAAGTGTCCGGATACTTTTGGCTATATAGTGTATATTTTTAATAAATAAGCTTGCGAATAATGTAACAGAATTTATATTCTGTTTTTCAGTTCAAGTTCATAAAAACCTTCAATTGCTTTATCTCCTCTGTGTACATGTAGAAGAAGTCGAACTGTGTTCCTGGCAGGCTTAAATCACAAAGAAAACTTCCCTTACTTCAGAACAATTCCCGTTCCTTTCTTAACGGAAGAAAAAGTGAAATAAAATTAGTCACTTTTCCCCTTTTCTTTTACTTTAGCTCTGGCGATTCAAGCGGCCGAAGCGATTCAGATCGTATCATTCAATTAGGATTAGCTTATAGAGATTGGCAAAACGATTCCCTTAGGGGAAAAATAGCTGTCTTTACTCTTCTTTTACGGGCCTGGGAGGAAAAAGGGAACCTTTTCTTTTCGTTTGTCTTGTTTTTAAATGGTTTCTTTAAAGTTTTGCTCCGATCGTTTAGCTTTGGATTCGATTATGGTGAGAAGAGTTTTCTCCGTGTGAAAGTACCGGTGTAGCAGTATTTCACCAAAGTGATACTTTGCTCGTTGATAGTTAGGACCTTAAAGTTTGAATCGGGTATTTGAGTTTCAAAGTCTTAAGGATAAGTTTCCGTGATTGTAACTTCTTCTCATGCTCTTTTTTGCGAAGTGGTATGCATTGTTTTTATTGGCAATGGAAAGCTTTTGCTTAATCAGTTTTCGATCACCAAGAGCTTTATTCCTTTAATTGAAAGCACGTATCTGACTTATTTTGAAAATTATATCGGTACATAAGATTATTAATTGGCATGAATTCAGGAAGTGAATTATGAAAGTACTTGTTGATTTTGGTTGCAGAAAGATAAAAAGTATGTTCAATTTTTTTTTGTATTTAAAACCCACACCGGTCTGGCCTACCTGAAAGAGTATAAGGCCTTTTGAAGACCGGTGGGGAAATATAAAGGCAATACAAGAATATAAATATGGCATGGTACAGACAAAAGCATCACAAACACAGCACAGAACATTACAAAAACGGGGCGACAACAAAGTTAACAAAGTAACTTAAAACACACTCATAAGAAGAAGAAGCAATACGCCACTGAATCGATATTACACTTGGAAAGAACCATAAATTAATTGAATTTTGTTTGATTTTTATCACCAGATCTGGAACCAACATTAAAAATATTCAAAACACTCAAAAGGAGGAGCACCCCAGTATGCATCTAAATCTGCAAAACACAAGCACAAGCTCAGCACAACACACCGGTAAAAAGAAGGAGGAAACAAAAAATTTTGTAAAGTATCATTAAAAATCCCACAAAAGATCATCAAAAATAGACCCCGTGTAAAGTAAAGTAAGTGCAATAAAAACCTTTCACTATAGGCATAAACCATGCATTGAATAATTAAACAATTACTGTGGAATTTATTTGTCTCTATTATTTGTAAAGCGCTATGGAACGTGTCAAAATATACTTAATAGCAATTAATGAAAGAACTTCAGCACATTTTCTAGAAATAGGTTTCAAAATTATTCATAGAGTAACATAAAATTACATCGAAAGAGAAATAAAAGTTTGTGAATCCAATAGAATTGAAATCTGAAAACGCTATATCTTTTAAAATTCAGGTTGACAGGAAAAACTGTCTCTACTATTAGAAACAATTTCATCTCCATAATATATGATTTTATAAACTTGCCTATGAAATGAAATTCTTAAAAACCATGAATTTGTTATTCGCTTTAATATTAGAATTTCAAATTCATTAGATTCAATACAATATCAATTATTCTTTAGAAATAATGTATTATTTCTTAAAATATTTGTTTCTTTTAGAATGAAAGGTATTAAAAATTAATATAAAACTTTTCCCTTCATTGAATTAGTCAAATTTCTTCTGTTTGCGTTTAAAAACAGTATAGAATCTCTATGCAAACAGTTGGAGAGCGAAGAATGAAGTTTTTATTTGTAAGAATGATATGGTATTTTATTATAAAACTGGTCATAAATAAATTAAAACTAATATGAATTAATAAATAATACTTATTTCTACTAAGTTGGTGGGTTGAATGTTTTTTCCTTTTTCTCATCTTTTTTTATTTTAATCGTTATATACAGCTACAATCACCATGCAAATAAAATTATGAGTGACAATGATATATATGTATAAATTTTCAATGAAGTGTATTAAAGTCCCTGCTGTTTTCTTTAATTAATAGTAACAAGCGAATATTATTCCATTGAATTGATTATTTGAATAAACATTGCAAACTCACTTAAATGTCTGTTGCTTGTTTCACAGAAATATAGTGACATTATTAAATTTTTCATGATGTAACTCTCTTTCTATTATATTGAAAAATATTTTTGACTTTATACTGTGAAAGGATTTTATTACAAAATATGCGTTCAAAACGGATACTCTGGGGTGGAACAAAAAAGAGATTTTCTCTTTTTCATATCTTTGGAAGATAATGTTTGTGGTAACTTTCAACCGCCCATGTGGTTACCTATTCTTGTCTTCTCTAATCAGCAACGAATTATTTTTACGCCATGTACAGTCTTTCACTTGTAAAAATGATGCGCAAATGATGATGCAGGGTTCTTTGTTTTAAGATAATTCCATTTTATAGACAATTTTTACAGTAAAAAGTCACAAATTCAAATGTGTGAAAAAGTATGCTTATATAATAGAGCACGGAATATACAAAAGATTGCAGTGCTATTTGGGTTTGAATAGATCGATCAACCTTAACACTAAACTTCAGAGCAATTGTCCGCCTTTTATAGTCTGGTGAGGTAGGAATAGAACTTTCTGGAAATTTCCCCGTATCTCGAGAATCTAGCTTCGCTGAGCCACGAGACTTCGTATTTCCCGAACAAGCATTTGGCGCCAAATACTGTCTCCAAAATCACCGTTGGAGGGTAATATTTGTGGTAACTTTTAACCGCTCACGCAGTTACCTTTTCGTGCCTTCTCTCATTAGCAACAAATCCACCGATCGCAAAGGCATATAGTATGATAGGGAACAAAACTTACAGACGGTCTGTCAGTTAGCCAGTAAATATCACCTGTTGCCTACTGGGTCAAGACATGGCGTGTCTGAGGAGTATGAATTGGAAGAAGAAGGTTATGGGTTTTATCCTCTGACTGTGCTTTTAACAAGCATTTTTCAAATACAAGTAGTCTGATGTGCGCTTTAACAGCGAATTGCTGCCTGCAGTTAAGCTAAATGCTAGAGGAATACCTGGTTTTCTTCCAAGTGAAGCACAGATGTGGCCCAGTTTCAAACGAAAATCTTCCGGTAACGGAATCAATCCTTCATCTTGGAAGTAAATCGGGCTTCTGCCTCAGATGCTACTTAGGTGCTCTAAGTTAGCTTTGTTCATCATAAGGGGCAACACTTTCTCTTTATCATCATGGACTTGGGCAGACATTTTTAAATAAGTAGGATTAAAATTCTCCAAAATAATTAGTAATCTCCTTCATTTTCAACACCTTCCCTAAAAAAGTTACAGAAGCCCAATTAAGATATCTATGTCAACCATACTAAATGGAATTTCCTAATTAAAGCCGGCATCTGGGAAGGTCAACATTGAATCAGCGGTGATCTATAATAAGACATTTAATTAATGTAGTGTAACTACGTGAAACATCTGATCTTCAGTGAAATCCTACTTGGAACTGACCCGTGAAGCACTGCGCTACTCTGTCAAAGTCATTAGAACACAAGGAATGGAAGGGATCTCATTTGGTAGCGTTTTAGCCCATTTCACTTTAGGGTTAGAAAGAAAAAATTAAATCAATTTCAAGAAACTTTTTCTTAGATACAGAAACCTAATAACTTAGTAATAATATTACAAACTTATTATATATAGTGTGTTTACAATAAATTATTGATTAATAATTAACGATAATAAGGGATCAAATAGGTTTCTGAAACAATTTTACCCCTGTAACATATTTCTTGGAGAAAAAAACAATATTTTCCATTCCTACTCTATTAATAATACCTACTTCCTAAAATAGAAAAATAAAAGTACAGATGAAGCATTAATTCATAGCCATTAAAAAGTTTCAATATAAAAGCAGTTATTAAGAAAACTTAAAAATAGTTTTTTTCAAGATGACTTTCATAATGCTTACTTACAAATACTAAAGTATTTGAGGCCCTAGAATCCGCCTTTTTCATGGTTTTGGCGACTCTTTTAAGAAACTCTGAAATTTCGTGTAAAACATTTCATTTTCAAATTATTTATTTTTATGTACTTACTATATGGAATAATTTTACAACGTAAGGCTTAATTAACATATTTTGTAGGATTATTGATTTTATTTTAAAATATCTGTTTACCTTTAATCAATAATTAATAATATTATCGAAAGAAAATATATTCAAGATTTTTTCGGAGAACGAAGAATTTTGTAAGAATTATGTTGTAAAAATCGAAAATATCTCTAAAATCTTTTTATGCTAGAAATATTTCATTTCAGACATTTTATGTCTTTATTTTTTAAAAGAATACTGTTATTCCTTTTTTTTTCCATCAAAATCACTTTTTTTGTTAAATGTAAGATTGTAGAGGTTTTATTATCGATTTCTGCAAATTTTTAATTAATTTGAAATGCAGACTTACTTATATATGTGCCAATATGATAACACCTGAAACATTATTTGAGCTTTTCATTTGGTTGAAATGAAATTTTAGAAAAGATTGTATAAATTGGAGTCTTTTAGCTAAATATTTCTTTTAAATCCAGGCATGGGAGACTTTTTACTTTCTCGTATACGAAGTATACAAAGAGAAAGTATTGTAATCGTCAAAAAATTCGAACTCGAGATTTTGACGAATCTTCACGTTTTAGACATTCCTGAGTCCGAAAAACACAATTTGGGAATTATGTCTGTGTGTCTGTGAACACGATAACTCGAAAACTATTAGAGCTACGGGGATGAAATTTGGTATGTGGTCTTTAAACATAATTTGTAGGTTTCTATCAAATTTTGGGCAAAATCCGTCAACGGGAAGTCTGTCTGTGAGGTCATGTGAACGCTATAACTCAAAAACTTGAAAAGCCAGATGGATAAAATTTTATATACAGTTTTATCGTCATGAATGTAGGTCCGTATAAAAGTTTGGGCCAAATCCGTCAAAGGGTTGACTGTCTGTCGGTCTGTATAATCGCATACTTGTTCAGTTTTGAAACTAACTCCCTGCGCATGCCTACTGATGGCAATGCCTGTGCAAAGAACGGACGCTGCGAAACTTGGCAGTTTGCAAAAAACCAATTCTGGAGCGATTTTGTAAGGAAGCAAACATTTAGGGAGTCTCGCCAGGTCCTGTTGCGCAAAAGAATGCGTAGGGGATTTGAATTTGTTTTGATCCTTCAAACCACGCGTGGTTCCAACTTTGGTTTACTTGCGACGGAAGTTTATTTGACGTCTTTTATTATTCTAGTTTTCTCTACATGTGTTAGGAGTATACGAGAAAGTTTAGGGGAGACCACTCCCGCTGGTTCTTGAAAATATTAAATAAATCATGAGGATCTGAGATAAAAAAGTTCTAGTTCAGAAAAGCTAGTTTATTTATAGATGTAACAACTATACTGTTCATTTACAATCAAATATCAAACTATCATCAATTAAAAAAGAAAATTTGACAATTATCTTGCTGGATTTTTTAATTTTTTTTATTTGAGCTAATACTCCTGGAAGGATATTTTTTTTATATTTTTTTAAATTATAGTCTTTTTTTCATCATAATATTATTTATAGAAAATTCAGAATTGTGAAAATATAATGTCTGTGGTATAACATTGTCCGTTATTTTGTCTTGAATGCCACTGAAAAATAAAAATTAAATATTGCATGTTTACATTTTAAGACGTTTGAGAGTTTTACTTTTGGAGAATATAGTATTTAACATCTCATCTGTACATTTTCATTTTAAAACATATAAATATTCCCTAAATTTATGATATGATACAGAATAGATAGAGCTTAGCTTCGTGTATTACCATTCCTATCAAAATTTATTTCAAAACAGTAATGTTATAAACTACAAATTGTAAATTTTAATATATTCAAAGTTCACTAAAGTAAATTTACATCTGTCATCTTAGTCTGGTTCCAAAAATATTTGCTTTTTTGGACTGAATATGCTGCATCTCGTCCTCCAAAATTTTATATTAGCTTTAAATATATATATATATATATATAGAGACATTTCTTCGGGAATATTAAGCAATATCAACAAAATTAATGTTAGTGAAAAAGAAACTGATAATAAATGAAAATTGAAACTAACAATGACGGGTTACTTGTTTTAGAAAACTGTCAAAATAACTGAAAAAAATTCCAGACAAAAGTTATTTTTTAAATGACATAACTAATCTTAATTCAAAGCTAAAATCTAGGTATTATAATAACTACTGTTACATAAGTTTGTGGTTGTACGGTGTGTGGTACGGAGCAAATCATAGACGAAAAGTCATTTAAATTAAAAAAGTTCACTCCTAATTTAATTTCAACGGGCCGGAAGCTATTCAAGAGATGAGGATCCGCTTTCTTGATCAATAATTATTGAACCAATATTCATTTTTAAATAAGAGAAAGCTAACTATAAAAACACAACCTTTAATGGCGATGGAAAAAAATCCAAACTCACTATTTACATTCTTTTTTCAAAAAGATATTAATCTGTTGCCACTGAATTTAAACAAAATATTCGTTATTTACATGGTGAATAATGTTTGAAAACATGTCCGTTTTAAAAGGTTAAGTATTTACATTTTAGTGTCCAATTTCCATGCGACAATCGTTGGAAGTCGTGACAGTGGTGCTTCTTCCAGATATTTATATGAACAGAAATATTTGAAGATTATTTTCTCATCATATTATTTCGACAATTATTGTACTTAAAATAAGGATAATTTAAAAAATGAAGGGAGACTGTCTTTTTCAAACAGTCGCTGATGTTAAAGGCGTAGGACTACTTGACTCGCGTGACGCTTTTGTTTCTCGAAGCTTCTCGGATTCTTTTTATTATTCACGATACTCTTGTTTCTTCAAGTTACTCGTTATTCTTGTAACTTCTGTTGTTACCCTTTATCTCTAAAATAAGACATTACTTATGTTTTCAACATATGTAGTTACCGAGATATAGAGGATCGCGTCACCAATTCATGCGTAACTTTGTGACTCGGTAGTCTCTGAATTAAAATTCTGATTTTCAATTCCTTTTCTGTAACCTCTGTTGTTATCCTTTATCTGTAAAATAAAACATTAGGTATATTTTTAACATATGTAGTTCCCGAAAAAAGAGGATCTCCCATACCAAGTTTTGGGGCTTTTTGGCGTGTGAATCAAATTCCTTCCTGAGACCACAATGGGAGGAGCGTAGTAAAACGTTAAAATAAAAATAAGGTTTTCATATTAAGTATTTTAAACCTATTAGAGTTTTTGATCCTGTTCTTCGAGACAGAAGTTGAAATTCAGAGAAAGCCGTAAAAGAAGACATGTAAATTACCTTACGATAATTACAACTAAAAAGGAGAAAAACATGGAATCTCGACTTTTGTTTTCGAATGAAATTAAGTCATAACTTATAATGCGCATAAACTCCAAAAATAATAACGGTAGCCAAAGCAAACTTTCAAACAATAGAAATTAACAAAGAAAACGAAATCCTGCATCACCTAAAATTGCATTAAAATAAGCCTCCCTTTTAAAACTATAACAACAATTCCGACTTTACTTTAAAATTATTTTTCTCTCATTACTACGATAATAAAACTTCGGGAAGAATAAACCACGAAGAATTTCGAAAATTTTCCTTCCAACGGCTCTGTGAACCAGAAGGACAAAAAAATTCAAATCCCCCCGCAATCAAAATATTTTTAAACCAGCTAATGAAAATGTTTTTCGAACTACGAAATGAAAACACTTCCTCGCAGGAGTTTTACACGATGTATGGACCAAGTAAAAGCGATCTTACCTTGCTAATGCCTCCTCCTACCGTATTTATATAGGCTCGCCAGATGACGGGAGGAATTTTACAATGCGTTTTATGCTTTTGCTCTTCCATAAATCCTAACTTAAAACAAAGAAGGGGAAATGTCCTGATGCCTTGTGTCCTGGAGTTAAATAGTATCTCCAGCTGCTGCAGCCACTTTCAGGGGAGAGAAAAAAATTTCCAGGAGCATTTTAATCCATTTATTGCAGAAGTTTAATGGCGAGGTGGAAAAGGAAATCAAAGGGTAAAAGAAACAAGAAGAAAGTTTCCTATTTTGTAAATCAATAGCGCATGGGACTTTTGTGAGCAAAAATGCAAGCAGATGTGAGTTTCTTTCAAAAGATTTAACCTCGATTCCGTGGAGTTTGATCGATGGGATGTAAATTCCGATTAAGTTTTAGCTTCAAACGAAAAAGACTTTTCTCAAGTATTTCTATTGATTTGAGCAGTTTTTCTCATTTGTTTGGAAGTTAAAAATGGCTCGTTTACATTGAAGGATTAGGTAAACAAAACTTGTTTTAGGAATTGGATCATTGTGAAGAGTTTTATTTAACAAGGCATCTCGCGAAAACTCCAGGAAAAGGTAAATTAATAGGAATTGCATGTAACGGTTTCTTTAAGAATTCACACAATTAATTGGGATGCTTCCCTTAATTCAGCCAGTTTTTCTACTTTTAGCTAGATTCAAAATGTTTTAAATTTTCAGTGAAATCAGCATTTACTGTAGAAAATCCTATTTAAAGGCTCAAAATAAAACGATAAAAACTAGAAGGTGTTGTTTTCAATTCATGAATATTATTTTATGCATTTTTATGTAAATAAGTTTGATTTTGATATTGTATTGAAAAATACTTATTAACAGCTGACAATAATCATTGACTAGTTTTATACATCTGATATAACTAAAACATTTCCCTTCATAAAAAAAGTAATTATGGCGTAATTTCATTTTGAAACTACACAAGAGATACCGGAATTTGAATTACCTCAGCCGAACATGACGAATATGGAAAAGCATTTCTTGAATGAAAACTATAAAAACTGGAAATATAACGTATTATGATTGCAATAAAAAGTTGTTGGGTTAATCGATACACGTGATAGTTATTTAGAACCTGTTTTTCATTTTAAGTACCAACCCTTACGCAATTCTACTGATTAAGAAAATAACTAATTTTATTTTGTTTCACAACACGAAAGCAAAGGAACAAAAAAAAGTTCACAAATTCTCTAATTAATGTTTTGAATTTCGATGGTGAAAAATTTTCTACAGAAAAGAAAAGCAGAGTTACGTGTACGAAGGCACAGTGTGAAAATGAAGACAGAATGATCTGTTATATTCCATAGTTTATTAGCCATATTTTGCTTCTTCCATTTTGAAACGAATCAGCAAATATTACAAAAAATAATTTCACCTTTTAGCTGTAAACCATTTTAAAAGTAAATAATTATACTGGCGAGAATAACGATTTATTCTTGCCAGTGTAATTGTATAACGCATTTTTTTAACAAATTTTACAAAGACTTTGTAAAATGACAGAAAAAATCTTATTAGATTTCCTTCATAAATTTAACCCGCGAAGACGCGCGCTCTTTACACTTACTCGAGAACGCGCGTTCCTTACACTTGCTCGAGAACGCGCGTTCCTTACACTTGCTCGAGAATGCGCGTTCCTTACACTTGCTCGAGGACGCGCATCGGGCTCGCAGGCCCGGGGTCCTGTTTTAACAACAAGAACGCTCAGAAAATTACATTTACTTTACAAGGAAACATTTGTTACACTAGTGGACAGAATATGAAATATTAATAAAGTAATTTTCAGATAAACCTCTTCTAGGGACCGCATTAAATTGAAGAAAATTGATGAATGTTTGTATTTCCAAAGTATTTGTGAAAATGTTGGCTTTTCCGTCCAAAATTACATGAATTCTCCTGGATATAAGTATTAATACATCATCTGTCTCGTCGATAAGCATTTTCAAGAATTTTCATACAACTTTTGTATCACCACAGTTTTCGGGTAATTGTATTTCGATTTTGTGTGGAAAAGCTCTTATATTTTTGCTAAGTTCTTTTTCACACCATTTGTTAATTCCACCTATATTACCGTTTACTACTCCCTTTTTCAACTCCATCCTTCTTCTTAATAATCGACGGACTCACAAATATAAAACTCATTGTTTAATTCCTTTTCAGAATTCGACTTACGATATCTAACTAATTCAACAGCAACATTTCTTTAGTTTCTTTGTTAATCGATTCTTAATTAGTTGATTTTCAGCTCAAAGCTTTTCTAATCTTTACATCTAAAATTTGCAGTTCGAATAGCAATAAATTGTTGCTATCGATCTGTTATCTTTAGCAATCCTGCACAGAAACGCAAGCGCGCGCATCGGGCTTCGGCGACCCGACCGTCTGTTTCTGAGATAATAAACGTGAGAAAATTCTTGAAATACCAGTGGTCAGCAAGTAAATGGCCTTGAATGCAGCTAATGAGAGTCTGGAATTTTTCTTTGAGGGGTTAATTTTCTGTAATAAATTCTAGCAGGCCCGGTAGCATATTTACAAACCCTACCCTGATAGAACTGAGGCAGGAAATTAGTCAATATCATTGGCTACGAGGAGCAGTGACGTCGTTTTCAGCTCTCGCACGTATCGTACGGCAATCATAACAAAACAAGAGTCGTCCTACTTTTCTTCTCCGTTTTCCCACAGTTGAGCACAGAAAACATTCTTTCGTGGGTTGTAATATTTTTAAAAATGAAATTATTTTTTAAAATATCATAGAAAAATAAAACATCCCACATTGCAAGAAATTATACTAATGAAAAGTACACGCACGAGAGCAAAGAACGACGTCATCGGCTGTCGGCGAAGCGAGCCAATCATATTGTCCGATTTCCTGCCTCAGTTCTATCAGGGTAGGGTTTGTAAATATGCGACCAGGTGCGCGTCCTCCTGGGTTAAATACTTTTATAAAAAATATTTTACAAGATAAAGTATATTAAGTGTATTTCAGCAATATTAGTTGCTCAGACATATCGCAGCAGTGTTTTATCACACTAAAAAGTCTGCAATTGCTATGCTAGAATATACAACTCTTTGAGATAAGGTATTTATCGATATAAATCGTTTTTACATTCTTTGCAAAACTACAGTCTTAAGGGCGGCAGCTTACGTTAAAACACTTTAATACATATGCCCTTTTTTCATCCATTTTCATATTCAAATGAAGAAAGCGGAGTATCTGCTTAAGCAATGTAGCAGATACTCCGCTTGTATGTATGTTCTCGTAGGCGTGACGAAATACGTCAAATATTCTATATAAATCCCAATTTTCATCCTTGCAGCTAATTTTATTTTTTAGCCATCCTGTTTACATACATGGAGACAGACACACGCATATATAATTCCAAGAATACTTTTTTCAGACAGGAAGGTCTAAAATTTGGAAACGGATTAGAATTTAGAGCTCGAACTTCCTGTGGATTGGAATATTTTCTACATGTGTATATGAATGTAATTTTTTCACATACGAGAAATTAATGAATTTTATTTTTGTTATATATGTATTAAATTATGTTTCTAATATTGTATTCATCTTTTGGCCCTGCAAACTTACCTTTCGCAATTCTCCGTCAATAATTTGGTCCATTCGAAAATTTGAAGTTTATTCCCAAAATACTGTTCGCATTGTTATTTAATGTAAATCGTTAATTTCTTTTTTCAATGTAGTTCTAAAATATATCAATATCGTTGGTCCAATTGAATAGGCTTCATTAATTCGTACATTGTGGTTCCGCTTAATTTTCTACTAGGAAAATGAAGAACGAATAAAAAAATGCACATATGAATTACTAGTGTAATCTTTAACGTCCTTTATGTTTCGCTTTGTGCATTATCTATTTAAAGGTATAATGTTTTAATAAGTTTAAGGCATGACTTTAGTATTACAGTGTGATCAAAAATATTATTTAAATGCAACGAATAGCTGTATTCTACGTAACACTAAATGAAGTAATGCAATACGAAAAGACTTCAAATTGATAATCTAAAATATATTTTTAAAATTTATTTATTTGTTTTAAAGCACCAAGTGTATTTAAATTGCGTGCATTTTTGAAATATTACTAATTAAAGTAATTGAAACAGTAATAGCAAATTAGATATATTCGTACTGGTATTACGGAAATTACTTTTTAATTGACAATGTTTTACCTTTCTAACCAACAAAACTAATGTTACGGCCTTAATCCTTTCAGTACAGTAGATGCTTTTAAGATGAAGGAAGGCTGTCTGCAGACAGTTAAATATCAATAATATTTTTAAAAAAATGTTCATATTTCACTGTTGGATCAGAAAGATGGTGTTGGTAAGATAAGAGGTCGGATAACAACGATCAAGAAGCACTGACACTGTACGTAAGACAAAAACATACAAATTTTTTAAAAAGAAATCAAGGAAGTTTTTCAACTCAATTACATTTTTTAAGTTTGGTCAGCTTATTTATTATATTAAATAACCTGAAAAATTAGAATATGTATTTTAATCTTACTGCAGGCATTTACTTCTATCCATCGTGTAATCCTTAGGATTAAGCATAATTCTTTATAAATCTCTTTCTCTCCGAAAATTTTTACTTATAAAAAATGAAAATAATAAATTAAAATTCTGAAAAAATTGTGTTTTAACGTAAAACATGATGGCTGCCTTTACTTTCTCGTAGAGGAAGCATGCAAAGAGAAAGTATTATAATCTCAAAAAAATCTAACCTTGAGATTTTAAATGAATCTCAAAATATTAAAGTCCCTGAAACCTAAGAAGCAATCCTTCTAGTTATGTCTGGTGGTTTCTTAACACAATAATTCGAAAGTGGAGCAAAAACGCAGAAAGGTAGATGAATAATATTTGCTATACAATTATAATTCTAGGACTAGCGATCAGCATCATATCTGCGACAAAATCTGTCATCCGCTTGACTGTTGACCTGTTTGTCAATTCGTGTGTATGTGAACGTGATAAGAACAAAAAAGGCTAGATCATTATAATATATATATATATATATATATATATATATATATATATATATATATAATATATATACGTATATATATATATTGTGAAGTATATGAGAAAGTCCAAGGAAACACTTTAATATATATATATATATATATATGAAAGATCAGGCTTTATAAAAGGAGAAAAGGCAGTCCATTGTCATCAAGGAAAAGACGATATTTGTCCAAATCTTCATTTATTTAGGAATCAGGTTTTATTTTTCATAGGTAAAGCACTTAATTTATTTGCAGCTCCATGACCAGAATTTAGAAGTTTACGCCCGCGCGGCGCGTGGTTGTTGAATGCTTACATGCTGGCGTGAAAAAGGGCTGAAATGAATGCGCAGAACGCTTAAGTACCCAGAATAGGGAATTCCCCTTGAAACTCGTGATTTGAAAAGAAAGTTGTAGTGCGTTAATTATGTTGAAAGTAGAAGTATTTAAAATGAGGTATCGTTAAGATTATTTAGGAAAGTTAAAAAATTAAATTATATATATTTGATTGATATAAATGAATTGATTCCCTACACTTCCTGTTTTTTATCCTTCTCTTTTGCCTTCCTTTTCGAATGCAGATGGCACCAAGGTTCTAGTCTTTCTTTATTTACAAAAAAGGGGAATTACTTATTTAGGCGGGAAACTTCCGTTGGTTTGTAATAAAGTGAGGACATTTTATCTCTTTTCTGAGCGTGAGGTAAGTTTATTTTTAAAAAGGTTGTTATTCAGCCCGATGGCTAATATTTTTAAATCAATCTTATTAGCGTTTTTATGTTTGTGTTTGGTTTTCCTTTTTCTTTTAATATGATGCTTTTTAGATGGTACTGATCTCCTTTGTCTTTTGTTGGGAAATTTCGGGTTCAGAGAAGCTATATTTGGCGTAATGCAAGATTTTTACAGAAAAAATTCCTAAATATTTTGAATCGATTTAGAATATAGTCCTTAGCCCTTGATTTCATTTTGACACCACTTAATTTTTAGGTTTATTGCAATTTCATTGCGCATATTACTATATATTTTGTTTTTGTGTGTTACTGTATTTGATATTATTTATTATATATGTAAATATATAAGCCAGGCAACAGATTAAGATTAAGAATAAAATTTTACTGGTTTTAAAATTAAATAATGGTTTTATATGTTATTTATTTTAAATTTTTATAACTGTTGCTAGCACTATGATTATTCACAAGAAGTAGGGAGAGGAAGATGATGACATGCATATCAAGAACATTACGAGGAAGGAAGCAGACGAAGGTTTTCAGTCTTTTATGTATTCCGACGAACAATGTTGATCTATGCTAGCACATGCTGTTTTGAACTTCATCGCATATACACTAGAGATTTTTAAAATTCCGCTGACAGTCGTATAAGCAGGTAAATATTTCGTGAGTCATAACATTAACAAATGCTTAACTTTCCTTGTTAAACTTCATTTTATTTCATAATATATGGCATAATTCATCATATTTTCATAATATTACATGGCAATTTTTAAAAGGCCGTTTAATTTCGTTTTTCTGTAATCTGAATTTACATGCATGTGATTTAATTTTAAATAATGTGTAAAATTTTCGATATTATTACTTAATTATGGCCAGTAGATGCATAGTTATATTTCTACAGAGGCCATCATTAAACATGAACAATTACTTTCTGGAAATATATATTCATTTATCCAGAAACGTTTCTATTTCGGCATTGGCAAAATCTCGTTGGTGCCGGTTAAGTTAAATTCTACAACAATCATAATTTGTTTGAAAGTGTAATCTCATTTATGTCAGGGACTTATAAGTCATTAAAAGTAAAGTTGTTAAAGTTTCTTCATAAATGTGTTACGATTTTTTGCTCCCAATGTGAGGCGAATGATCAGAAACTCCAAAAAAATGCAGTTCTGTCAGTTAGCAAAACTAAGTCGACAGAAGAAAATTCCAACATTCGATAATCTTATCTCGTGCGAAATAATGATTTAAAGAAACAGTCATTCTATTACTGATATTCAAGGGAATTGTAAAATGGAATGTAAGGACTAAATGGAAAATTTGAGAATGCAACTAAATAAATTTGTAGGTAATTAATTGTATTAATGATAAATTCAGCTTATACCAGTAATCAAACTTTGATATAAGACATATTAAAGACTGAATGTTTCAATGTTGTTTAAAACTCTTAATTGAGAAATTTTAATCAATCTGTGAACGTGTTGGAGGGAATGAAACATAACGTCTGCCGTTTATAAATTACCTATATTTAGGAAATAAAAGAAAGAAAATGAAACAATTTATGAAATGAAATTAGTTTACTGAGCCTTTCTTAATAAAGTTACATCTAATATCAGTTAAGTATATTGTTTAAGTAAATGAGCGTAGCTCCTTTTAGTTTTAACCAAGTGTTCCACATTTGATAAATAAAAAATAAAGGAGGGTGGAATTTGCAAATAATTGGTTATATCAAGGACAAAAAGAATTATTTTTACTGGTATCAGTTCATTCTAATATACAGATTTATTGCCTTTGATTCAGGTTTTATCAAATCAATATACATTTTTTTATAAAAATTCAATATATGCAGATCTTATTTTCATGTAAAATTTATTAGGAGCTTCTTTGCAATGATTTAAGAGATTATGCGCATTATTTCTTTAAATTCTGTTCTGATTTTTAATGATTTTTATTGCAAATATAAAAAAAATATTTTTAAAGAAAGACTTTTACTTTATTTGCATATGAATATTTATAATAAGTACAACTCATTCTCTTTCAAAATTTCCTGATCAATGAATTCAATTATTCAATTAAAAATTGTCAAATCAGTATCAAAATTTTATGAAGCTGAATGCTATCTTATTAATAAAGGAAAACATATTTACAAATGTATTGAAAATATTCAATTAAACTACTTCTGATTTTATATATAAAATAAAGATATCAAAAATTATTTTCTTGATTTTCAATGAATTTATGCAAAAATACAATAATTTCAAATATAAAAATTCAGTTTCAAGAATTTCATGCTAAAAAAGTTATGTCCTTTGTTTGGACAATAACAAGGCCTAGGAAGAGAAAATTTACATTTTCACTTGTATTTGCATAAATAATTTTTGCCTTTAAGTATGAACTATCTCTTAAACGATTCAAAGTTTTGTTAGATATTTTAAAATAAGACTAATTATTATGTTTAAATATATTCTTATTTCTCGTGTTCAGGTATTATATAAAATCAAAATTAATACAAAATTAAAAATATATTGTACTGTAATCTATTTATTAATCCACTTTTAACATTTTCCGCATTCACCCAGTGTATAACTCCAAGTGTAGGTCCACTTCCACTAACAGTGTATTTCACTGCCAAGGGGCACTCGAAACGTTACAGCCTAAGTAGCACTCCTCTGCAGAGCGCAGTTTGAAATAAAAATTAAAATTATTCCTCACAAGTTCCCTGAATAATTTCAGGGCGCAAAGCGCATGCGTCGAGAGAGGGAAGGGGTCCGTCACATACCCCAACCCCGCGAGAAAATTGATTTCAGTCCACACACGCTCTTCTGAGAGTGCAGTTGCAGGGAAGCCACCTTCCCACGTGCTGAGAAACTTATCCCCGTTGAAAACTCCATGACAGCTACACGTGGTTGAACGGTTTTGCGTTGCGGAAATTTTACGGGTGCTTGCTTTGGCGGTGCGGGGAACTGTTACTATGATATAAGACAGGTTGACAACCTGTCATCGGTTTTGTCAAAAGGATTTTTCTGGTGAATTAATTTTCAAGAACTGTGTGGTTCAAGATGCTGTGTCAGCTGGTTTTTCTGACGCTTTGCTGGAAAGTCGGACTTATATATGCTGATATTACAGGTAAGGTTGAAATAATCTGCATACATTTTCCAAATGGTTTAATTTTTTATATGAAATTTCGTCACAGCTTAGAAATACGTTAATTCAGGCTTTCATTTTGAATTTTTGTAAATAATACGACTGTTGGAATTAACGGAGGATGAAAAAAATCCACTGTTAGAAATAATATTTCTCTAAAGAAAAAAATAACATGTCAACTTTCATGAAAATTCTTCCAATTGCTTTCTATTTAAAGGGAAAAAAGAGTATTACATGTTATTCTTCTTATGATGCTTATTATCAACGAAAAATATAACAAAAAACGAAGAATCATAAGAGCACATATCTTTGCGGACGAAGGAAGTCAATTAAAAAAATCATTGAAAATATTAACTAGAATTCAGTAACTGAACTCGTTACTGAAAACGATTTTATCAAATGTTCTTTATTTTCAAATATTGTTCGCTTTTATTTTCCGAAAATAAAGAAAATGTCCTCCACTAGTTTGTATGCATTATCAGCTAACCTTTATTAGCACAACATATAAAAAGTAATTTATGTCATTAAGAAAAAATATAATTATAAAGGAAAAATAAATTGGCTGTTAAAAAGAAATATTACATTTAAGATGTCCATGGAGAAAAGCAGTTGACTTATTTTCTCTTTTGGAAAACAGATTACATTTATACCATGAGTAAACATGCTTTATTTCATGGATTAAAAATACACCAGTCTTTTTTTTGAAGCAAAATGGTCTCTTTCACGGGTTAAAAAGTTTGAAAACACATTTTATGGTTGACATATTTTATGAATGTCAGCATGAAAATAAACCCTTAACTGAAACAATATGTTTATTAAGAACTATTTCTGTGAAAGTTTTGCAAATTATTGCTTCAAAACGCAGCAATTTACATCTTACCAGCGTACTTAAAGTTCTTATTTACTTATATAATAACTTAATCTTTTTTATATATCAACTAGTGTTGTTTTTATCGCAATAATGAAGACGCTTTTCTTTGGAACGAACATCTCATTCTAAGTTCCTGGAATTGTCTCGGGATTTTCATAGATTTACTCTTTCAAAGTTTTTTTTAACTTTGAGTTTTATGATCGATTCCATAATTTCGTATTTTCTCAGGAAAATAATTGAATATCACCGCATAAGATATTTGGTATATAAATTTCCCTTACAGTCCGCATTTCGTCTAAAGTTCTACCTTAAAAGGTTGAGAAAATTCGTTTTAAACGTCATTTATTCTATTGATTATCGACGTTAGTATGTTAAGCCGAAGTTTTCTTATAGTTCGAAGGTTCAAAAAATGATATCTCGAAAAAATCTGAAACTGTGAGGAAAAAATTACATAAACATTCTTTTTAACATTTTTATTCATTGTTGTCATAGTAATTGTCTATCACCTGCTCCTTCACTGATGATTCGTTAGTAAAATGATGAAAAGGATAAATAGATGGTTATCATAGTTTAGGAAGCGGATGACAATACAGTAATACCTCGCTACAAAAATACTTTGGGGTCAAAATAAAGATATTGCTATAGAGGGGTGTATTGTTATATTGAGGAGCGATATAATTACCATATAAAAAACTTAAATTTTGGTTTTTTAATGTGGACACAATGCAAAAATATACATTTTGAAATAAAAGCATCACCAGAGTGCTAATGATTGTTAAAGCATACAAAAATTTTAAAATTCAGCTATACAATAAAATAGTTCACATACCTGAGAAACTTATTTATCGAAAAAATCCTTAATCTTCGTTTGTTTATTCTTTTTTTTAACTGACAAGTTTCTTAAATCAACTGGCAAGGTTTGCGTAGAGTCTAATGCACGAAAATGATCATCATTTGTGGATGAAAGGCTTGAAAAAAAATGACTGTAAAGACTAACTAATTAGACTAGAGCTTCCTGGGATGTCAGTAAAGATTGCTATGGATCTGTATCGTCAGAATATTTGGAAACTGAAATATTGTTACAGAGGAAGAAAATGGTGTTGAGGTTTAAATAAATCATTGTTGTACACAGGTTTATTTCTGTACAGAATATCGCTATATTGAGGGGAGATTAACATAATGTTCTATGCAAATTCACCGGGACCACAAAATTTTATTGTCGTAGAGGAATTTATCGTTGCATCGGATATCGTTGTAACGAGAGTTTACTGTATATCAACGGAGTTAGTGCCTGAACGTTTGTAATCTAAAACTTTATGTACTTGGTAGAATATTTCCTTGTCAAGATTTGAACATGTTGTTTCTAATGTCTCTCAATTTCATTCACATAAAAGAATGACAAAAATCTCAAATCCAAACATCCAGTTAATCTATGCTCTATTTTAATCTTTTGCACGCAATAGATTCAAATTCAATTATTTTGAAACGAACGGTGGAATGTTATGAATTCTACTTCCTGTATTAAAGAATTTATTTTATGGGCATTTGTTTTTACTATCAAATCATATCTATAACTAAGAAAATTTGGTTTCCAATCTCATTCAAATTGATATCATTGTTAACTTAAAATCTATATGACATAGCCATGCTTTAAAATTAAATGGGTTGAATATTTAGTCAAAAAGGGTGTTTTTGTGAAAATAACGAAGTGGTATTCGTAAATTATGAATGATCCGTAAATGTAGAAGAAAAGTTCGAATTTGAAATGAAATTTTCTTATTACTCTTATTGATAGAAAGAACGAAGAAAATACAGCGAAAGAAAGAACAAGAAACTTCGGTTGTAATGCGGATGTTATTATTCAATTTTCAGTTAAATTAACTGTTATGTAAGAGATTCTATCTGAAAATCGAGTGACAAATTATCAATTAATTCGTTAAATGGAGAGATGTGTTGATGAGTATTTCACTTATTATCTCTTTATCATCGTAAAATGTCAAAGAAGAAAGTTTTATAACATATCTTTTAAATATATGATCATGAAATAAAACCTTCTGTTATAAATCAAATACAGTAAAACAAATAAGATAATATATAATATTATAGAATCGGAAGGCAATGATTAAAAAGATTAATGTGAGATAAACAAGAACTTTTGTTCGTATTTAAAACATTGAGCATAAAATTGCTCCCAATGATTAGTATTTGAAAAAAATGACTATTTTGATTAAACATTACCGCCACCTCAATTTACAAAATAAAATGATTATGCAGGTGCAATAAAGGCCAATGAAATTTTGCTCAAATAAATAGTACTGCACAAAAACTATTATTGGACAAATGGGAATAACCAGGAGGAAAGTGGAAAACAAGTCAATCCGGAAATATCTGAAAACCACTAACTTCGTGATTTTCGATAATCTTTTAAGTGTATTTTAGCTTCCTTCAGCAA
>BGPR01000623.1:368537-397773 GCA_013235015.1 Araneus ventricosus
TATAAAAAAACTCCATACAAAATCTGATTCCTATTGTTTTTCCCCGCTGATGAAGCATCTTTTGACTTTAATTGCTGGCTTTTTTATGCAATTCTAACTCTTTTATATATGTTAACGTTAAAGCGTATAATTCAGTTATTTCATGGAATAATTAGGTATTCAACTAGGTAATTCCTGAAATACCTAGTTATTCTATGAAATAACGGGTTCCAAGCTATAACTGTAACATGTATACAGTTACGGTCAATGTGATTAAGCGGTTATTAATATAACTGGTTATTATTAATAACAACCGCGTTTAGTAGTAATAATAACAGATTAATCGCATTGACCGATAATTAACCGATTAACATAAAAAGATTAAAACTGGATATATGTAAATCTGTATGTATTTATATTCTCAAATAGGTTGTGTCTAAGCGAGTTTCAGAAAAAGTTGCTGCTGTCGGTCGATTGTGCTTTTCATTAATGTAACGCAAATGGTGCCGAGTTTTCTTCAAAATATTATAGGAACTAAGAGAAACGATTGCTCAAATGCGAGACGTTCCATTCCAAACTGCTATTGATCCTAGCTTCTTGCGTTATCAAATCAAGTTAGTCGGAATTACCTTTGTTTTTATATCCCACCTTGGGGCACAAAGAGTACGTGGATGAGAAGCGGCCGAATAAGTAAGCAGGTTCTCGCTCCTGGACATGGGTACAGTAATGGGGGGGAATGCCAGTCCCTTCTCCGGAGAAAGTACTCATCTCCTTCGGGAGGAGTCAGGCCATGGCCGGTGAGAGTCACTAGGGCTCCAGCCGCAGTACTCGAGCTATTGCAGTCATTCAGTCAGTTTAGTCATTTCAGTCATTTTCATTGCTGTCATTCAGTCAGTTTAGTCATTTCAGTCATTTTCATTGCTGTCATTCAGTGTTACGCGTATGCTACGGTAGGATACTGTGATTCAGTTAAATTATTACACTTCGTCATGTATCAATGCCAAAGTATAGGAATTATATCGATTTTGAATAGATTAAGCATTTACAGATTATTTTGCTAGAATATTTAAAGTTTTCTGAAATTTTAAGCTATTCTGAAGAGACAGAATTAATTCATCTGTGCATATTTTTCTTTCTAAGCATCGCAATTTCAGTAATATACTTTTTGTTTAATTTTCCTCATAATTGACAAATATGCATAGAGGTACGTAAAATCCATTTATCAGAATCAGCATTAAAATTTTTGAAACTGGAAATAATTAACCTGTTCTCTGGTGTTCTAATTAGATTTTAATTATTCTTGTCTTTAAAAATGACTAGAAGAATTTCTCTTTGAAGACCTAAAAATTGTTTTAGTTCGTATTCAAAGTTTACTTTAATTCTGAATGTTAAAAACGAGAAATGGGAAAAACTTGGAAAAGAAAAGGGAACTGCCACATTGTTTATGACTGATAAATATGAATATGTCCTGAATGGACTACAGATACGCCTGTCGTGTTCAATTTGTCCAAACAATTGATCAGTGCCTGACCTAATCGTGAATACTCTTCGCAAAGAAAGTTGCGAGTAGAAGTTCGTTTGCGTCTTTGACCTTAGCATCATTAGCAAACTAGCGAGAGAAAAAAGAAATTCCCCTAATGATGCCAAGATGCAGTAGCCGTAGTGCGTCACTTAAGAGCTTTAGTTAATGTGAAAGTCAAGTCCGCTTTACTGTACCACGACTGGTACATTCAAACACTGAAAGAGACTCGATACATTAAATTAATACTGAGGGTTCGTATTTATAATCAGGGTGGTCATAATCTATTGGTCCCATTTCAAAATAAATTTTTAAAAACCTTATGATGTAGCAACTCCGTTTTCTTAATGAGAGAGTAGCTCAAAAAGTATTTTTTCAGATAGACAACGCGCCGTCACGGTGTACTAAATCTGCGCAATCCAACGCAAGTGTCAAAATGACTACCGTGCAGCAGAAGGCACGTCTCTGGTTCCACGAACTGTCCAATTGTAACAGTTCAAAGAATTATTCGGTTAGAGTATCGAAATTGTCGGTCTACAAATAAGAACATTAGATTAATTAAGTAAAATTCATTTAATGGGAACAGGAAATGTGCAATAGTGAGGGAGACGTTCACTCCTTAATTCTTCGCTTAGCAAGCAACACCACCTATTTAAATTTTTTGAAATTTCATAGAGGAAGGAAATACTTAATTTTTTCGCAACCAATAACGAATGTTCCTGAAATTTTTTTCACATATGGTTGCTATTTTTGATCTTACGTTCATATCATATGTGATAAAAATCTGAAATATCCGTTATTGGTTGCGAAAAATTGAGTATTTCCTTCCTCTTTGAAATTTCAAAAAATTGAGATAGGCGGTGTTGCTTTTTTAGTGATGGATTGCTCATACTAAAGCTTAAAGGAGTTCTTACTTAGAGACCAACAATTCTTATGCTCTAACCGAATAATTCTTTGAACTGTTACAATTGGACAGTTCGTGGAACCAGAGACGTGCCTTCTGCTGCACGGTAGTCATTTTGACACTTGCGTTGGATTGCGCAGATTTAGCGTATTATTTTTGCGTAATGACGCGTTACCTATCTGAAAAAAAACTTTTTCGGCTACTCTCTTATTTAAAATAAATGCAGTTCCTACACATTATTGATTTTTTATTAATAATTTTTTTAATGGCTCTAGCAATTTATGACCACTCTGTATTTAACATATATTAATCACTCGAATTCAAACACTTTTCATTTATAATCTCAAACATTGAGCGTCCCACTTCATATCAATGACCCGCTCTTCAAGAGCACTAAACAAAATATTTTTCACTTTTAACGAACAAAGACCATTGTTTTTTACTTTTTCGAATACGAAATATGCAAAGAAAAATATTGTAAATTTCAAAACATCGACATATGGATCGTTTCTCTATGAACATGATAAATCAAAAACCAAGCGATCTAGATGAATGAAATTTTGTTTTGAAAAAATGTTTGAATGAAATTTCAAAAACCAAATGATCTAGATTATGAAATTGAACTTTGCACCTAAGTTGGAGATGCGTATTAAAATTTGGAGAAAATACATTAAAAATAAGTCTGTCCGTACGTGTGGATGTGAATATGGCTGTTCAAAACATACACAAAGATGAAATTTGGCATGTGGTTTATTACCAGCATTCAAGATCTGCAACAAATTTTGAACCAAATCTGATAACAGGTTGACTGTCCTGTCCATCCACCTGTCTATTCCTGTGTATATGAATGTAATAACAGAGAAAATAACAAACAAGATGGTTAAGTTTTGTTTGTATTTATATCCAAAGTAAAACATGCTTGAAATTTTGAGCCAAATCCCTCAAGAGGTAGATTATCAGTTTTTTTTGTACGCCCGTATAATCACAAACACAAGAAGGTTGATAAATAAGTTTTTCCAATGAGACGGAGAACACAAATAAATTGAAGTAAAAAACTTCTTTAATAAACGTTTTATTCATTGCAACAATAATACAGAATATACTATAATATAATGAATGCATTTATAACATTTTATATTGTAACTATGATTATTAATTATTGCCAATTAATTATGATTTAAATGCATACATGCCTATTAATTAATTATTAAATGAGTCGTTTAAATGAGTGCAACAGATCGGATGGGCGTCGATCGAATACGGAGATTTATAGATTAGTCTTCAACTAACGAAAAGGAGGACGCTTTTCAAGGAAAGACAGAACTTACGAAAGAAGTACTGTCCTTCCTAAAGGAGGACAATTGGTCACCTGAAGATAAATAAATTTTAGAATGTTGGATTGACATAACACTATTTATCTTATCAAATTTTGGAGGCAATCGATCATGGGACAATATCCAAAATGATAATCACTATACGACGCAGCTAAACACAAAACACGCCTTATTATGGAAGAATACACGAAAGTCCGGTGGATACTTCAATAAATACTATGCGCACTAAAACTATTTTTAAATGTATGTACAGTGCAGTTATTAAATGTATTTATTCTCACATACATATATTTTAAATAGGTTAATCATTTTTATTATTTCCCATGTAGTTGTTTTCTTGAAATCGATTGAATTTTTGACGCTTTTCAAGAAAAGCGGAAATTATTAACTTACACTTAACCAAAATATTTGTTATTCATTTACAAATGATTCTGCTGAAATGAACCTGAAAAATCTCAAAATGCAATTTCATCATCCTAAATAATTTTGAAAACTTTGAAACATGCTACTTCTAGTTACTTATGTTAGGCAAATTGCTTTCAGATTTTAAATTCCTTTTTCATTATAAACAATCAATTATAGAAAAAAATCCATCTTTCAGTAATTTCTGTTTATCGATGAAAGGATAATTATATGATGGAGGCATGATAAAATGAGGCTAGGAAATTTTCAGTCGTATCAAAATCAATTCATTCATGGAAAAGGAATTTAAAAATAAATAAATTAGGCACGTATTTGAAACAAGTTCATTTATATCAAGCATTCAAATCATTGTTAAACTTTTTTCATGAATTAACCAATGAAAGATAAAAATAATAATTTGATGCAAGACAGTGTTTAATAAATAAGTCAAAAAGACATTAAAAAGAAAAAATGAAACGGAATATTTCCCTCATTTACCTAATTTTTTTATTTAACTCTCTACCCAATTATCTTTGTTTCCTTTTACTTGAAACAATACAGGAATTTCGCCAAGGTTTGTAGCATTTTTTGCGTTTTAATTAGTTGGAATTTAACCATTTTTTACTGACATTTAGAAATGCGATAATTACGTTTGATGACAATTTAAAATTTTGGTATAAAAAACTTAAAATTTATGACAAATAAATATCGGAGTTTATTCATGGTCATGTGATATACTTCAAATATGCTGCTCCTATTTAATGAATCGCGTGTATTGAAGGATAATAAAATGGCGTTACACTACAGTATAGTGCAAGACAGGAGCGAAAGGTTGTAAATAATAGCAGCAAAAATAATTCCACGGACGCCTTTTATACTTAAAATCCTTCAAATGATGAAAAAGGTCTCCAGATGAATGATAAAATCATGAATGTATACAGAAGTAAACATTTATTTTAAAAGCAGTTTTGATTTCGCGTTACTATCGTTAGCAGAACAAGATCACACACACAAAAAATAAGTAAATAAATAGTATTACTATTACAATCACTTAAGTATTGCTAACTATAAATTGAATAGCATAAATTAAACAGAATTCGATATTTTACAGTAAGAAACAAGGTATTAAATGACACGCACAGTTATATTATCATGTTGTTGGGACGTGATTAGACTCTATTTTAACAGATTATTATTTATTCAAAATATATATAAATTTATCAAACTAGTACCATTTATAAGCATCTTCGAAATAAACTAAAACATTCTAGAATATGAGATGGTTCCCATTTTGAAATAAACAAGATTTCTATATAAAACATTCATGTCATAATAACATATAACGTACGTTGTTTATCAGTTATGCATATGAATAAAACTTCTTATAGATGTTTTCCTAACGTAAGTAAAAAAATGTAACCAGATTTGAGAAACATATGCGAATCTGAATCTTCTTTGATTTTTGAAACCAGAAGATAGCATTTCGAATTCATCTCGGAATTTTGCAAACTAACTCATAATTTTAGATTACGAGTTATGCTTACAAAGAATTGAGAAACCTGTCTTTTAATAAAAGAAACATCCATTTAAGCCGTCAGGAATAACGCTAATGTGGAACGAATGTTGTGTCTATTCCATTATTCAGCGAAACAAAAAAACACGAAACATTTTCAACCAGCCACATATTATTGATTCTTATAATCCCGTTTGAATATAAAATGAGGCAGCAAATAAAGAATTCCCGTATTCCGGTCAATAGAAAAAGGCTTTTCTAAACTTCCAGTAAGTAATCCTTAAATCCCTTTATTTTCAAGTCACGTGTCTGATGCCAATGCATCACCGTCTCGCGCTTGGCGGTTTAATGGACCGCCAAAAACCAAATAAATAACATTTTTAAAGAAAAGTCTGCCAAGCGCATGTAATGTGCGAGATAAAACATGGCGGCTCTTTACTGGAGTGCCATTAATTAATTCTATACAATAGAGGAGGATGGACTCTTCGGCCTTGCTGTCAATATTCGAATTAAGTTAACGTGTTCATCGATGGCAGAGTAGGTGGGGTCCTTTCACGGAAATGAGTAAAGTGAATAAAAAAAAGAATTAGATGATTGGTCAATTGTTTGCGTGAAAGACGTGAGTTTTTTCTATGTTCATGTTCTGGAACAGGTTGTATCATTTCTTACAGGTTAAAGATTAGCTGTCAATTTTAGAAAGGGTTTCGACGGAATAAAAGAAACAGTTGTTTCGTAGTGGGTGTGAGCAAAGTGTGATTTTTAGATTTTGCTGAAAACTTATCCATTATGGTAGGCTTTTTGTTATTTGACTTAGGCTATTTCTTATGAACTTAAGAAGTAAACTAAAAATCCAGTGGCTTAGCGTTTCCTTCTGTTGAATGATATGAAAGTTTGCCTTTATCGTATAAAATGGAAATTGCCTTTCGTAGTCTTGAATTCAGTTATTATAGTTAATAGAATTTTCTTTATATCATGGATGGGTTTGAAATAAGTGTTTTAGACACTGTTGAATAATTATCAAATATTTTGTATAGTTACACTGATTGACCATCAATCTTACTAGTTAATTACTATCGTAATGGAATTGGATTTTCATTATTTAAGAGATACTAAGCTTTTGCGCAGTTAATAAGCTCGAAACTTTGTTATTTATTAAATTAGAATTTTTCTTATCTAATGGAATTTGAATGAAATATGATTTGTCTATTATTTCAAGATTTAATTTTACGTAGAATGATTCCTAAAATCAACGCAAAAAAACTTTTTGCATATATAAAACTTATACTTTCTTAATATTTAACCGCATAAAGATAGTTAATAGGACAAACAATTTCTGTAAAGTAAGTGTGGCCAACCGCTTGTAATAGTGGATATAAAAGCATGAAAGGCTCATTATAAGAGCGCCATCAATGGTCACCACGTATGGGCTATTTTCGTTAAAAATTGAAATTTTGTAAACTATTTAATTTGCGAAACTTGATCTATATTACTTCTCGAAATCACCCATTCCAAACCAATTATTATTAATGACTTCTTTTTAGTAAAATACCACAAATATATAATATAATATTGTGAAAACATTACACAAATACCAAATATCTGAGCTTTATTAAGATTCTTTTCAAATTGTCCAATTTTTAATTAATTTCACACTTATTTAAGAATTCGCATGAAAAAAATTAACCTTAACGAAATATGCACCTTCCATTCTGCGCGGGCGATCTTTCATGTCACTTACCTACATTTTTTTGTTCCATTTTTAAATGAGTTGAGAATGGTTTCGCGCCCTTTGACCTTTCCACACCGTAAAATAGTCGGGATTAACAAAGTTTTGGCTCCAATAAACCATTGTCAAATACCGGAATCCACAATTTCCTATCTCTTAGACCGCTGCGAGCAAAGCTTCAAGTTTTTTCTCTGTATACTTATACTTTTTACTTACGCATTTTAGGTTGTGTATCATTGTGATTTTTTAATATAAAATGCATTTAACTTGGTGAAAGAATTTTCTTTATAAATTTCAAATACTTTATTTTCCGGCTTCCCGATTTTTTCTCTAAAAGCGCAATCTTTGAATGAGAAAAAATTGTAAGAATCCATGTTGCATGCATTATAGAAAAAAGACAATATCGACAAGTATAATTAACTACAAAATAATAAATTAATACCTTGTTGACAAAATAAAGCGCCTGATCTGAGGAATCTCCGTACCTGAGGTGCACAGTGGTCGCGCCTAACGAATCAGATGATTAGTTGAAGTATGAGGTGAGGGAATGAAAATGCTTTCAGAGGTATTTTAATATACAGTTTTCGTTCCGAAATCGAGATTTCTTGATCCTTTTCTATTTATATCTATAAGATAAATTATATAAGTGATGTTTACGGCATGTTGGGGTCAAAATATGATTTTTAATTCAGTTTAAATGCTTTATGTTTCAAACAGAAGCTTTATAAAAAAATGCTAAAAATTGCAAATTTTGATATTTTAGAATCAGATGCTCAATTTTAACTTTCACAATTTGGCGCCGTATGATCACATTTGACTCCAACACAGTGTTATTACAAGCCAACAACAGACACAATATAAAAAAAATCTTCTAAATCTTGTCCATAAGGAAATGAATTTGGAAAAGTATAAGCAGAAAAAATTAAATTTTGCTGTCTGATATATTTCAGTTTTCCATTCAATTTCCATACATGTTCGTTGGAGAGCGAAATAGATATCAATTATGTTTCAAATGTTTTTAAATTATTTTTTTAATGTGTATTGCTGCCATTGTTAAAAAACACATATTTCAATGAAAATGATACATTGAAATAATGTACCTATTATATAGTTGAACTTCGGTGAAGAAATGATAAGTAAATACATTTTTATCCAAGATCGGAGAATTTACTTTCTATTATGAATCACAATTTTTTTTGTAGTTAAAATTAATCATGCGCTACACAGAGTTACAGATTTTTAGACTTTAGAATTCCGTCTTTCTTCTGTTAATTTTAAATAAGCCAATGATTATTTAGTTAAATAATTTACTTATTATCTTTTCATCTAAGTAAGATAGATTTCAACATGTTAAGTGCCACACTGGTGATCGGTAAACGATCTATTCACAACGCGAATGTTTTTGTAAATGGACAAAAATGTACTATGGATGTACTGATTTTTGGAACAAAAACCTCCAAGATAATAGGAAAAATAGTATAAAAAATGTTTAGCATTTTTTATTAATTGAACATTATACATTACAATAATATAATGCTTACCACAGTAATTTAATGAACAGCGGAAATGGGAAAGGAAACCGACTGCAGGCATCAATTCATGTATTAATAAAGTAACTTAATTTAACAGTTTAAGGTAATGAATTATTCTATGGTGAACATTTAGGTTCAAAATTATTTGAAACATTATTTTTTCTTTATCCATTAGGTTCATTTATATTTATTTACAGAATTGAGGTTGAGAAAGCAAAATTCTTATAGTGTAAGTTAATGACACATATTATTTTCAAAATGGTTGTTTTTTATTTAGGTTTAAAAGCAAAACAAATTCCATTGTAAGCTCGTGACAAAGTAATAGTAATTACATTTATTTTATTTTATGAATTTGTCATTAAATCTAAGCAAAAATATTTTAAGGTAATTGATTCGTTTCTGAAGCGAGTGAACAATGTTTTATTCAGTGTGGTGACTAGGGACAGTTCTTACGCTGGTGCTGAGGAACTGAAATATCTCCAACCTTCACAAATTATAAATTTAATTAATAATTTATTTAATTTCGCACGCAATATTTAAATCCATCATCAAGTATCTAGCGCTACTAACAAAATTCGTTCTTGAGCATTACTAACAAAAATCTTTCGAGAACGAAAAACCGTAGTTTGTCTGTTTTCGTGCAGCGTCGTTTTTCTTCTATTACGATGCGCAGAAACATCGTGCGCACTTCTATTCAGTCACCAGGAGTAACGGGAGAGTGATAATATACGCGCAGCATTCCGTATCTGCGTTCTGTTACTGTTGCAACTGAAGTTTTAAATCTGTTCTACTTACGACACATATTCCAGTGTAAAAATTTTTCGACGACCCAAAATTTTAAAACAAGTAAGAAGATGATCAATTAATTAAGAGCAAAAACAAAATAGTTTAAAATAACTGTTTTTTTAATTTTAAATGATGCTTTTTAAAATTTTAAAAGATTATTTCAACAGTTTTTACTTACAGATGTTAAAGAAATTGAAAGAATCATCTGTGACTCCATTAGTATTCTGTATCAGTATTAAAGAATATCAATTACAGTATTCATACTTAAAAAGAATCATAGAATATCTGTAGGTTTTAATCTTTGGAATTTCTATCATTATACTAGAGCCTGAAAACAGATTTTCATCAATAAAAGAATTTTTTTCTTCTTATACGCATAAGAGGCAAGGTAGAGTACATGGATTTGCAATAATTTAAACGGATAAAATAAATGTCTGTATGTGCTCGGACAGAAAAGGCGGAGTTACTGTTGTTCCCGATAGAAAAAAATAAAAGTATTAAAGAATGATGTTAAATTATCCATTTTTTACTTTAGTATTGCTATAAAAAATTTGTTGCAAACAAATACGAAAATATAATTTTCGTTCATGTGTTTCCTAAATGTTACAATTTTAATACATTATTGCATGATCTTTTTTATTGAACAACTGCTGTTGTGAAAATCGTAGAGAATAAAATTAAATAATTTGTAAATTTATGCATTCTGGAAAAAGATGTAATAAGTGAATTATTTTAACAACCTAATATTTAGTTATTCGAGGCTAATTAATAAAGGCGAAAAATTAAATATTGAAAATATGCACAGCGTAGGATAAATAAACTACACTACCCATACAATTAGAAGAACCATCATCGTGAGAAAGAAGTAAAATTTCAATAGTACACTATTTAAAACTTCCACAAAATTTGCTCACACTTTCCTGAAATATTGTATATGAAATATCCGCCGCCTGATGCCTACGGCGATCACTAGCTGCAGAATTTGCAGTGACTTCCAATTTAACTCGGTACGTTGTATCGTATCATTGTAGCGTTATATACACTTGTGGAATATTCATTTTTAAAAATTTATCATAGAATTTATTTGAAATTTCGGTGAGTTCGGATAAAATTGTAAAAGCACTGGTAAAATTTCCATAAATTTTATTTTATCCTGTGGTAAATGATACTTCGAATGTTGAGAAACGTCAGTTAAAATATTGCTGACAGAAGGTTAGTTACACATCCACATGTTGCAAAGTACAGATATTTTCGCAATAAATATATTTAAAAAATGCAGATATTCTTATTAGATTCACATAGTGGCTTGTGAATTAAAAACACTTTTGCATTTGCACGTTCTTTCGAATATCTCCCGCAAAATTGGATGAATTTTCCTTGAACTTGGGGGAATAAAGAAAATGTTAGAAATATCCTCGAATTCACATTTTACAGAGACGATTCGGTCACGAGGCTATTTAGGGGACAGACCTGAAATTGATGAAGGAAATGAATTGAAAAATGAAGGTTGTTACGTTAAAATTTTCATGTTTGTATAAGTTATAAACTTTATTGTTATTTATGATGTATAATTTACAACAATTTAAATTATATACATGATTTACAAGTATGCAGAGATATTTAGCAGGTTTCTGACCTAATACAGTTCAGCATAACTATTCAAAGATTCAAGTTTAAACAATATCAATTTGTGGAAAAACACCCATCATTTAGTTTCTTTTAAAGAAACTAAAGAAACTGAAATTCAGTTAGCTGCAATGCCGATACCTTTTAAAATCGTAATGGTATTCTACTGGAATACTTATATACACTGCTCTATATTTTTGAATTATGAAACAAAAAATATGCCCTGCATTTTAGCTGAGTAGTTAAAAATTGGTTACTACAAATACTCATATTTTTTCGAATATTCAAAGTATCTACCTTTAATTTTAACATGCATTCCATTTATATTTAATGAAAACTATGTATTTTATTTGTCTATAACACAATTTTTATTTTTCTCGTCATATTAAACATGAACGCTTTTATTTAAAAAATGCCACACGATAACTCTCTCTCTTTATATATATATTGGCATTTGATTACTGGAATTCCAATTCTGGGTTGTCTTTTTCATAGTAGTAATAGTATATAATCAAACTATCTTCTGTATTTCATTAGTATGATTACTGATAAGGTAATTTTATTTTAATTTTTAGATTAATATATGTATATATTGAAAATATAACACATGTTATGATTTATTTGAAATATTTAACTATATATATATATATATAATTGAATAATTCTCTAGATTATCAATTCATAAAATAAATACAGATCTTTTAATATTTTCGTAATGATATTTATTTAACTGAATCAAGATTTGTTAGAAAGGAAACTTTGAAGCATCTGAAAGATAATAAACACTTCTAGCCTTTTATTTTACGGCAATTTTCGATATATGCAACAAGTTACAGATGTGTACAACTCTTAACTTTATATAGAGGATCCGTTGCTGGAAGACTTTCCATGGCAAAGTAGATAATCTTTCCTGCCACAGGAAATCATACAGCGACTCTTAGGGAAACTATCAAAATGTTTGTAAAATAATGCTATTGAAAAAAAATGAATATATACTGAAAGATAATTTCATTCAACATTTCAATGTCTGAAAGCTTAACTTTTAAAGTTATCATTCTGAGTGAAAATTCAATGAGGTGGAACTTATACTATGAAAGAGCACTGGACAAGACAAAAATAGATAATGTGTAGAATTATAAGTCATTTATTCAGGGAAAAAACATAGGAAGTATCGTTTATAGAAACACGGAGGCGTTTCTTATCTACAAAAGACATAAAAAGCTCAGAAAATAATTAATGTAATATCTTGGCAATTCACTGCTTTGGCAATAGCCTGTTATGAAACTCGATGTATTGTCGACATTTACTCTATTTGCGAAGGCTATTAAAAGTTGCGCATTTTTTATTAGAGTTAGTTCTTTAAGATACTTTGATAAAAAACAACTCATTTGCTTCTATATATAGTATAGCTACATGATGAAATACTATAAAAGCATTAAACCTCTCTCTAACAAATTAGGACCAATATTTTGTTTATCTCTACTTATTGTATAATGGACTTTGAAACTTAAATAGTAATTTTTTATGAAATGTAATTTTCTAATGAAGATCTTATTTTTTTGTAAGCAGACGCTAAGAAAACGAATTTTGCATGATTACTTAATTCAATGGGAAACATTTTTTTTCTTCAATTAAATAAGGTGTTTTTAAACTTTCCCACTCATTTCCGACTCTAGTGTTGTGAGGAGGGATATTAATACTTAAATCCTAAAATCCTTAGTAGATGGGAAATTAATTCTGATTTGCTACTTTTACGTTATCGTTTGTTAAATAAGGCGGCATTTTTATATTTGTCTTCAAACATTCTACAAGTTGAACGATTTTGAAACTTAAGTTTTCGGAAGTAGAACAGCACATCCCCATAAAAAAAACAATTTAAGAATGATACGGCTGTTTCAAAACCGGCCTCAGTTTTACTGATGATACCATTTTACCCACACTTCAGAAGCAAATGAAAGCGAAAGAAAACTGGTGGACTGTAATGCAATTTCCCTGTTTAGTGTACTTTGCGCTTAAACTTTTAAAAGTCGTTCTTTTTCTGGCAGATTTTCGAAGCGTAATATGGCGTTGAGCAAATGTGAAGGACCTAAACGTGAATTTGACTGGTAAATAGCTTTTAAAAGAAAAAGGGGGTAATGGTTTAATTAGGTTTAAAGGATTTGAATTCCTGAATCAGCAGCAAATTCGGAACAAAAAACTCAACTCCATTAGAGAGTCTAATGATGTTTCGTTAATGATAAAGGAATCCAGATATCCAAATCCAGTTCTGCGAATTCAAAAACTTTTATTAGAAAAGAAAATAAAAGCTCGAAAAAAAGTTTTATTTTATGTTAGTAATCTAAACATGGTGCAAAAGACTGCGCCGTGAGAAAATGAAAATTCATGTTTTCTCGTTTATCGTTGACGTGTAATTCCGATGATAAATCTAGGCTTGGCGCGTTTATCGCTTGTTTACGGCGCTATATCTTCGTAGGTTGAGATTTTCGTAAAGCCCAGGGTAAACCTTTAACGGCTCTACTCGCTGTTCCAAATGGAGAATCGTAAATCGTAATTACGTAATTTGCGAAACCGACAAAATCTTGTAAGAAAAGAAAATCTTAGGTCATGCTTGTTCTGAAATACTTCGGGGAGAGCTGTTGGCATTCTTAAATTTGTAGGTATTTAAATAATAGACGACAATTGTTTGGGTAGTTCTGCTTAATACGATCCTTTAGATAAGAATTATTTCTACCGAATGTAATGAAATAAAAATTAAGCTACATGGTTCTATAATTGAGAGAGGATTTTAGATCATTTAATTAATCGAATTATATCGTTTTAAGGTCTTTAAGAATTAAATTGAAATATGATCCATTAGTTTGAACGTATTATCTTAACCCTTTATAAAGCCGTGGAAAGTATACTTGCCGCCAACTTCACCAATTTTTAAATGCATTTTCTAAGGTTGGCATAAGTTCTCGCCAAATTTTTCGATGAAACTAAAACCCAGATGTTCCAGTTTCTTTTCTCAAACCATAACGAAGTGATTGGACTTGATGATTAATTATCAAAATTAATTAAGAAAAAAATTATGTTATTGAATACTCTTAAGGGGGCATAAAACTGTTAAACCTCGAAAATTTTCGATTTTATGAAAAAAATAGATATATATTATTCCTCTGTCTTTTCTGAACAATTTAAAACAACACGCGTTAAAAAAATCCTATAATTATGAAAGTTATGAAGAAAACTGTATCAGCTGTTCAACGTAAACATTGAATATGGCCATATCTTTAAAGCGCTATATCTCAAAATGTGTTTTTTTTACGATATCTCAAGAACTAATGAATATTTTTACATAAAATGCTTACTGAATATGTATTGTGCTGTGTTCTACAAATTGAATCACGGTTTTGTACATATTTTCTCCATAGAAGTTTCTTGGGTGGTTAGAAATTTTGAAATTGTAACAATTTTTAACATTTTTATTTTAAATTGGTACATAAAATAGAAATTAAATTTAAATACTAATAAATTGAGGTTCAGTTTCTTAAACAGACTGTTTGGACTACTTAGATACCCAAAATATTGTGCTTAGACCAATATTTTATCCGTAATCATGAGCACAAGGTAACTATCACATTTTTTCTCCAAAATTTTACCCATATTTATTACTCTCTCAAATAAATACATAGCAATATCAAGATGTGAAAATGTGTGTACAATAACAGAAAGAACAGATATTTTTTACAAAAAAGTTAGCTTTTGAAATGTTTTGTTTTAGAGATACAATGTATCGAATTTGACAATTTTTCCCCCATTCTTTGGAGGCTTAAAGGGCGTATGTCCACTTAATGAACTTATTTTCTTAAATGAATTTTAATTCCAAAACCATTTTACTATAAAACTACTTCAAAAAAATGCCCTTTAAAGGATTATATATCACCAAAAATGCACGTTGTTTTTGTAAAAGAATTAAATTTCATAAGAGAAAAATTGGTAGAATTTTTATATTTTAATAAACTATTATTGACTTCACTCTGTTTGTGTAGGACTGCTAAGAAATTGTTTAGAAATTTTTAGCGCTTAATCAACAAGCGTTTAATGGGCTGCATTAACCTGCAAATAAATTCTTTGCCTCAAGTCTCAGAATAACATTTTCGAAACTTGATTCATTTGAAAATTCCTCACCCGAATTTATTCTCTTTCCTTCGGGATATTGGTTTCCTTTTTCGTATTTAATTCATTTGTTGCGAGTTTAATTGCATAATTTTTTAACTGAAATGTTTCTCAGTTTTTTTAAGAAATGTCACTGCTCGTGACATTCCTACACTTTTTCACTAACCTTTTACATAAGATTTTAGACTTGAAGCATCTTTTAAAATGGGCGAGAATTTTACGTAGGAAAATTTAAACTTTTGTTTGGCACAGCATAGCCGAAACCGGCTTTTGTGCCATTAAACGACAACTTCCATTCCATTCATTTGAAAATTCATCATTAATATTATCCTTATGCGTGTTAAATAAGTCGCCAAAGATCAAAAGGCCTTATGTAATTGTTCCAAGAAGTTAAATCCGGCATCGTCTAAGCCTTAATGACCACTATCCGGAAATGCGAAATCTGCCATCAACTAGTCCTAGTGTAGCTTCGAAATAGACTTCTAATCTAATCAATCAATCAATCCGAAGTTTAAACTAAGCGTGTGTGTTTGATTATGTTGCTGTGTTTCCATTGGCTGGAATTTTCGTAAAGCTTAGTGTGTTGTTCTTTAACGACGCAGCTTGTTGTTTGTAATAACGCGCCGTAACTACAAAATTTTCGAAGCCAACGGCATTTTGTAAGAAAATAAAATCTCTAATCCCGCTCCTTCTAAAATACTTCCTGGACAGCCTTCTGTATTTTCAAATTAACGTGTTAAAAAATGATTGCTAAGGTCTTTTTCTAATTCATATGATTATTTTGATATCCGCTAATTTTACCTAACCTACGAAACAAACGGCGAGGGTCTGATAAAACCTATCTTAGATATTTGTGTTAAAAATGTAAGTGCTTAAAAGATCATCTGAGACAAGTTCATTGTGAAAATTCAAGTCACCCAGTTTCAAATTCTGTACTTAAAGATCACAAAAATTCCATATAATTTAGCTGCGGCTTTTGTAAAATAATGGCACTTTCCATTTTTGTGATATAAATTAAAATTCACTGTAATTGTTTAGGTAAAAAGTTTTTTAAGTCGTAATATAGATACGAAATACCTTCGTGTAGAGGTTGTATTTAGAATAACTTAAATACTACATATTTGTGATTGTTTTAAATTTTATTATATCTTAATTAATAATTTTCACTTATAAGTTGTAAGTACGAAGTTTAATATATGAATATTATGTTAAATGGCAATTTTAAACAAATAAGACATACAAAATTTGCTGTCGTTTATTTCGTAACCTTATCTTAAACTGCGTGCCTCCCCAGAACCCTCAAAGACTACCAACTTCTATCATGTCTTTCGTTTCCTGTTATTACTAAATGCATGAAATATATTAGCTAAAGGAATTTCGACCTTAGGACTAATTATGAGAGTTGAACTTTCTGATAGAAGGCTCCATGATTCAAATCCATGGATTAAGATACGACTCAGTTCAATTAATTGATTTTCTATTGAAAGCTATTTCGAATTGAATCAATTTTAATGAACTATTTGTCCTTTTTTTGGTTAGATCTCAGCAAGTAATTCACTAGTATGGCAGCAAAAAAATCACTTTTTATTATTAATCACTGTTTATTATTCATGGATCTGATTTTTCTAACAAAAGCAACTGTGGTTATGACTCAATTGATCTTTTTTATGACTGGACTGAAAATATTTATTTAAAATCGTTAGGAAAAATGTATGAAGAGGCTTTCGCTAAATTAAAATAGTTTTAATAGGAGAAGTTCTTCTAAAAGAGTAACTAATGAGCTAAATCGAAAATATGCTATTCAAAATATTTATCGATAATTGGTTTTTTTTCTGCTATGATGGTAATGATCGTGACACTGTTGCATCATCTGGTAAACTGAGCGGTGGCACAATATAAGAGTTAAGAGTTGGATATTTCTATATAATTAACATAAGATCAATTAGTTATAATTATATATCTGAATATAGTGAAATAACTTTTGAAAATGATTCAGCAGAATGTATTTCCGTCCCAAGAAGATTATACTGTGTACGTAAAGGTAAAAAACAAGAGTTGACATTTTAACGTTCGGGCCTTGAAAATGAAAAAAAAATGTTTACTAATTATTAAATGAAAATACCTTGTAATTACTTGAAAATACTTTGTTTTCAGTTGTTATGAGTCTTTTCAAACATAATTTATTCAAAATTTACGCACCATTAAAAGTGCATGAATATATTTAAGCAAGTTATTGCTCACGGATCTTGAAAGGCCTGAATCTTTTGCGTTAAAGTTCGAGTTATTTATGAAATCAACACACGTCTTTCTGGTTTTTCAAAGATCAATTTAAATAAAAATTTAATTGGTTTAGAATGAGTTCAATGAATATTTCATATTTTGGTAATTCAACTAAATTCAAATTTAAAACTTTCTGCATTAATTTATGAATTAATTATTGATTAAAAATTATTAAAAGTAATATTATGTTTATTAGTATTTGGCCAGATGCTTGTATATTTTTTCTGCTTATGTGATATGCATTTGGCTTGGCACTGGTTTATTGGCGTAAGAATCATGTGTTGGCCATTCTGTGCCAGAGAGAATGTTAAATTTCTATTTGTCGATAATACATTACAATGAAATCGATATATTCAGATGTAGTCGATGGCTGAAAGGCTTTTGCGCATGTCATGCCGGTATAATTGGTATTAATTTTAAAATACAGACATATCTAAACCAGAGAATAAAAACCAATTTATTTTTAAATTGTGCATGTGGGGTATTTCCAATAAATGCATATAGTACATCTGAAGTTGTTTGAAAGAAATTGAAGTGTTTCGAATTAAAAAATAGGCACTCTATCAAAATGTGATAAACATATTCGTGTGGACATGTAGGAACTTCGTTTCCTAATAACAAATGCATGCCTAATAACGAATGCTGACTAAGGAATTTTGCATGCCAAATATGCAAGCGTTTTATGATAATATCAGTTGTCAAGTTATTCAAAGAAGGTCATTAATGTATAACTGGTGCAAATGCACGCAGGCTTTTTTAATTTGTTCCAAAATTCAATTGTACTTTGTCAGCCAGAATGAAAAATACCCTTGATATTCTTTTTTTATCGTGTGTAGGTTGTGTTGACAAAAATGGTGGGTGAGTTGTCAAATTGAAGGTCTATAAGAATTGTTATGCTTATTGTTTAAAAATCGGCTTGGAAATTTGGGCCATACTATTTATTTAGAATATCCATTGCTGCTAATATTATTCCTTGTTATAGTTCTGAAAAAACGGGTGAAGAATCTCTTAAGAACAGCGCAATAAGAAAGCTACTTAAGTGAATCTAACATCTTCGAAAAAGAGAGTTGTGCAGAATATGAACTATTGTCATAAAATAAATATAGTCTTCAGGAATAAATTTACTAATGGAAATCAATCAGCTTGTTTGTAGAAGGCTGCATTTAAAAAAAGAAGTACTTATAAATTACGAAGCAAGTAGGAAAAGCAGTATTCCTTGCTAAAATTCGACTAAAGTAACGGGTGTCTAGCTAAAGCATGGATTCTTATTCAAACCAAATGATACTTTTAATATTTAAACAGGAAAATCCAACAAATTCTTCTATATAACACGGTATTACAGTGGATCAAAAGTGGATTTGAATTTTGAAGCAATGCATGTGAATATAATTATTTCTTTCCTATGGAAATATTTGTAAATTTTATAGATTGAGAAAATATAAATGTGTTGAAATAATAAGTTAAATATTTAATTTTTGAAATTAAAAATTTATTTGAGAGAGCAAAACTTTTTTTCCAGAGTATTATTCTCCTTTCGAGACATTTGTGTTTTCATTCAAAATTTCTTAAGCAAAGACGCCACTAAGAAACAATGAGAATAGCTGTAGGTTGAAAAACCAAAACAGTTCTTTTTATCAAAACATACCTGGTCTTTAAAATAGGAAATACCAGAAGTAGAACAAAATAAACGGAAATATAACACACGCCTACGGCATTTTTTAAAGGAATAACTAGTCAACATTTGATCAAAGATGTTTTACGCGTAAGGGAATTCATTGTTTCATTGTTTATCAAGTTCCTCTGTAAATCTTAATTTTCTTGTTTACTGTACAAAAACAAGACCAGGACA
Source organism: Araneus ventricosus (assembly GCA_013235015.1). Taxonomy (NCBI): domain Eukaryota; kingdom Metazoa; phylum Arthropoda; class Arachnida; order Araneae; family Araneidae; genus Araneus; species Araneus ventricosus. The sequence continues at coordinate 388,146 of BGPR01000623.1, forward strand.
AGAAAGATGAATTTCAAATATCTTGAAATAGTTATTTTTATGTAGCAAATTTTAAATTGTTTCTTGTAGCAGAGGTTTTTTAGGACTTCCTCTTTTTGAATAGAAAGAAAGATTTCAAGTAGGTGTTGAATAGAAAAAAAATGATGTCTGCTGACGACTCTCGGATTCCGAAACCCTTCGCGCTTTTGCGCATGCGCCAGGCAGATATGATTTCACCCAGATAGGGTGAAGTGAAAAATGGAGGAGGGGGTGTGACCTAACTAAGAACTCCGGAAATGCGCTCTGCTTGCTCATTGCCTGTCACCCCTTTCCGGAATAAAATAATCCAAAAGTGCTAGTCTTGGCATTTTGAAACGATCAGTGTATGTTTATATTTCTAAACATATAAATTTACGGTTTTTGGAACATTTGTATTTAATAAATTTTTAATTCTTTTATTAGTATAAAATACTATCAGAAATTATTTATATTCCTAACACCTAATATGTTGCAACCGTTTAAGGCATATATTTTACAAAATGTAAATTTCTGTTCTGAGAATTTAAAGGATTAAATTAAATAGAAAAATATTGTAAAGAGTTTTTTAATTCACATGAATTATTTTAACTTTCTATAATATAAAACATAGTTAGGAAATATAAATATTTATATTTCAAATACAAAAATCTTGAAGAGTTACATACATAATTTTCTATTCTTTGCTATTTACTCATTTCCTTTTCGTGCGTTGTCCATTATTCGGCACTGAATCGAAGTGACTGTAAAAAATAGTGTCTTCATTATTTATTCCTCTGTGAATTTATATTTCTAATCCATGAAAAAATAATTTCATAGTATAGGAACTTAAAGAAAGCAATATGACATTTTTTTATAATATTAAGGACTTGCTGATTTAACTGAAGAATATTAAAGAATGTTTTTTGTATAAAGTAAGTAAGAAAAAAAGTTAAATGGTAAATGCTGAATTGTAAAAGATTAAAAATCATGACATTAATAAATCTAATTCATGCAACTTCTAATAAATGATTAGTTTCTAAATTTCTACTCATTAATCTGAGTTATGAAAATTTAACGTATTTGATTGATCGTTTATGTTATAAATTTTTCAATTTGTGTATACGTTTTCAGCAAAATCTTATATTTTTAGCCCATATCTACTATCAAATCTTAATTCAATTTATATCCGTAGAAGTGAAAAAAAATAAAATGCTCATTTATGATTATTTTATCTCCAATTACTCTAAATATCACTTCCATTAAAAATATTTTTCTAGCAAAGTCGTAAAATATACGCAAAGTGATATCAGAAAGTTATGCGATTTCTTTAAATCACATTGTTAACTGTTGAAATTTGAAAAAAACTCTTTTTATGATATTACAAGCGAATTTTAGATGTAAGAAATTTTTGCAAAATATTCTAAGTTACATTAAACATGTTGCGAAAAATACATAATCTTCCATAAATTGATTTCGAAATCAAATATATGAACAATGATTTCGTATTTAGTTTTAATATCGTATATTAATAAAACAGCAAATAAAACCTTGCGCTTTCAGTCTCATTTTCTAATACTAGTTTGAAAACATTTGCAAGAATTTTTATGATACCAATAGAAATATGAATTATAGATATATGTTATTTAAATATTATGATTTATTTTTGGAATCAATATTTTTATTTCTTTATCCAAAAAACACAGTATAATTTCAAAATTTGAAAAGTAGCAAGTGGAAGACTTTTACGAGAAATGCTTTGAACTGCCCTTTTTGGCAAGTTCATCCTATGTTGTTTTTCAAACATTATTTTTTTAAGAATGAATGCTTTAGGCATTACATATAAAAAAATATATTGAGCTGAGAGGCTATGAATCTTCAATTAAAATTATCAAGTTTTTTCACTAATTTCATTGCTTGGTGTTTCCGATATACCTTAAAAAATCTATGTTACAGAATATTCTACATTAGATTATGTGTTTTAAAACTACGAGTTTCCCATATATTTGAAAGGATAACTATCTTCAGTTTAAAAGAAGAATGATAATAAAATTGCAATATTGAACAATTATTTTTATAGAGAAATGAAGAAAAAAGTGTATTTCAAAATCAGTGTTAAACACAGCAAAAAAAATTGCAGTTTTTATATCAATCTTAGCATATATTCATAATAAAATCTAACTCTCCGTTTCTCACGACTGACTTCAGATAAAAATTTAGAATGATTTCATTAAGCAAGCCTTATTAATTTGTATAAATAAAATAGCTAAAAAGTATTTTAAACATTATATGGATGGATTACAGATGTATTCTCCAATATTTGAGTAGGCGTTCAAAAATAGTATATTACGATTAAAGGAAAGAAAAAGCTTTTTCACTCTATTTCTTCAGTAAATTAAGCCACTGAGCGCTCATATCACCTTATAAAACTTAGAACTGTAGTGACAAACAAGAATGCTGAATCCTGTTTCCGGGCTAGAGTTCGGAATCTTATAGATTTCCTTTACAAGAATGGGGAACTTCTCTACAAGGCATTATGATATGCTAAATAATTCTTATATGTTTATATGTTTTATTTATTGTTTCTTATACTTCCATTTGTTCTGTATTATTTTCACAACTGTTTAAAATCTTGTCCATCGATATTTTGAATTCAAAATTGTTAAAAAATCTAAGATTTTAAAGCGTTTTTTAAATAATTAAGTTCCACGTATACCCACTCAACCGAAAGGGGGGCGTCCTGCCTCCGAATTCGGGTGTATACTGTGGTGATATAGATAAAGTATGAAGAATTCATATTTTTCTCCCGTAATCAACTACTGTACCCAATTATAATATTTAGTTTTAGTAACATTTTAAATTTGTTTTCTTAAATTTATTCTACCGTGTAAATTATCTGATTCTCTAAATGCAGCATAATGGACTACGAACTAGCCATCTAGTTTTAAAGGAATATTTATTCAGATTTCATAGGGGAAAGGATGTAGACTTACACAGAATTTGTTTGACTGTTTCATTTCTGAAGAATTTCATAGACTGATAATTATATAATATTTCATGCATGTAAAATGTTTAAATAATTAAACGAATGAGTTGATTATTTTTTATCACATGTTAAATTGTTTCCGTGTTTAAATTGTTTTTTGAATAATAAAGAAATATTTCGAATTTTGTTTATAAGCAATACTTATTATAAAATGTATATTGGGAGCGAATACGTAACTAAAAAGGAAAATATTTATCATTTTTCACAGAAATTTCTAGAAATTGTCGAAGAAACCTTGAGAGGACATGATTAAATTAATTATTATTTGTATTACAAATAAAGAATTGATTTATTTTACTGTAATTTGAATACTCACAATTTTTTGTTCTTCATATTTTCTTTACAGTTAGAGCTAAGTTGAACTGCATTATGAAAACGTACTTTCCACATGCTTTTGGAACACATTTAGTTTGCTTTTATTTTTATTGTTCAAACTATAATAAATCTGTCACAAAATAAATATTACCACCATAAAAATTTGTATTTCATGTCGATAAGGTAAATAAATTTCCTAAAAAGCGAGGTAAACTTTTTTTCTATATTTTCAACTACATATAAATATTTTCAAAATATAATAAATCTGTTTAAAAAAATAAATATTGCCACCATAAAAATTTGTATTTCATGTCGATAAGATAAATAAATTTCCTAAAAAGAGAGGTAAACTCCTTTTCTATATTTTCAACTACATATAAATATTCGTGAAGATTATGTCCACAGAAGTTTTAAAATACAAGAACATAAAATGTTTTCAAAAAGTACCATAAAAGTCAATATTTTTAAATGTATGTTACAAATTTTTATATATTTGTAACAATAATGCCAGGCATTTGAATAAATTTTCAAAAACGATAAGATGCCACGCAGAAAAAGTAAATGTAAATAACTGTTAACAAAGATTACATGTGAAAGCAATCTTCCCATCCAAACACTTTTCCATTTTACTTCCCTCTTCTAAGTGATAAATTCTTTCCTTTGGTATATCTGATAGATCACACATCTCTCTGCTTCGCTTCTTTCCACCTAAACGATAAATTGACCAATCGAGTTCTGGGAAATGTCTCACTACACTATCATTTTTCAACTTATTCACCGAGCGTTCGACGCTTTCGAACCTAATGTTTTGTACTGGCCAAGAAACATACCAGAGAACGGCGGGAAAGAAAAATATAAAGGGACAAAACAGGAAAAGCTGATTTTTATCTCTATTTTCATTCATTTTCCCTCTAAAACAATTTCATTCTTGTGCACTTTTTGTGTTATTGCTCAAAGGTGCGTGTGTTACGATTTCGTGTTCGGAACAAAAATCTGGAAAGAAAGAAAAAACACGCTTACTGTAGCAGCATTTACTACAGATCTAAGAAGTAATTTAGAATGGAATTGCAAAAGAAATGGGTGTTATATTGATCGGACAAACTGCTTTGGCGTGTGCATTTATGAATTCAGTGACCCACATCGCAAAAACTTTGATTTACGAGACTTAGGGAGTACGAATTTATTTTCGTATATTTTTTAGGAATTTGTGGGAGGCCTTTGATTCTGAAATGCTCTGTCTTTTCATGGGCGAAGCAGTGGAAACTTTTCTGTCGAGTTATTTATTAAATCTGAAGATAAATTGAGAAATCTGCGGACAGAAACAAAGCATCCAGAATAATTTATCATTAATAGAATCAGAAAAAGGAAGAAACTCAATTAAAATACACTACATCAGCTTTCAATTTCGATTTTGTATTTCCAAGCCTTCTATTCGTAAATAAATGAATGTTGTAAACATATCAAATGTGGATTTGCTTTCGTTGATTCATAAAATGTATTTCCCATTCCATTTTCTCTCATGAAGTAGATATAAGTTTCTATAATATCTACAGCAGAAGCACGAAAGGATATACAGAGGCCTTCCATATATGGTTGCATGTTTGAATATCAGCTTTTTTGTATTTGTTTTCAACGGAACTGCGTTTAAGACCTATATAATTTCTACCTATTAGGACAACATTTATGGAAATAAATAACCAAGCCTTATTCTATTTTAAATATTGAAGAATTGTACTATTTGTACGTACTTCTTATGCCATTAATTTTCTTAGATCTATATTTCGTATCTCTATTCTTCTTACTTGTCAACTTTTATCCATATCGTATTCCCTTGCTTCATTTTTCTAAAGAATAATTGGTAATAAAGTAACGTGAATTTAGCCGATTAAAAGTATAGATGAAAAGTACCAACTCAATGAATAGATCAGAAAAGTTTCTCACAAACATGGATATTTTGGTGAAATTTAATTTTTCAAATTAGTTAAACTTTTATACCACAAAGAGGCTCTCTATTAAAAATTAATTTATCATGTTTTTTTCTACAAAAGCATTGCTTTTGTGTGGAATAAATTTTGTAATGTTCACCACTTCTCTATCTCGCATATTCCTCCTTTTCAAAATTTTCTATCACATTCCTACAGTAAATAAATAAATAAAAAACTCATAAGTCTGTGAACAGTAGACATCGCGCCATCCCCAAATAAAAAAAAATTTAAAATCTGTCCTTCAACGATGTCTCTACAGGTTTATCCAATGTTGTCATCCGTTTTGAAGTCAATATTGTTTCCAGGAGCACCAGACGTCACAATTTGTTCTGCAGGAGGAACTTCCTTCGCCCCATATATACACTATCTTACAAAGATATATTTGCAATCTTTAAAACAATCAATGTACAATACTGCAGACCTATATTATGCACAAATTTTACTCATTTTTTTTAACAAAATAAATACACTAACTTATTAGTAAAGTTACATCAAAAATATGCTAGAGCATAGTTGAAGAAAATTCTACGCCCGAGAAGGGAAATATTCTTTAAATTTTTATTGCATGGACCGTTCGGATAGAATTGTAGAAAAAACACACTTTCAAGAAAAGAGCAAAACAAGATTATATGGATCTAAACAGGGAAAAAAACAACTCTCAACAAATCTCTCGCCAAAACATTGAAATCAATAAAAATAGCCACAATTTTGAAAAGAATTCAGAAACTTAAAACTCATTACACAAATTTTGTTTTTTATTGCTTCAGGGAACTTTTTTTGCCAAATTCGAAGAAAATCGACTAACGCGTTTAGTAGTTATATCTTAACATGTTTAAAGAGAGTTGAAATGCTTAAAGGTCGAGTTAAATGGAAACCTTGCTTCGATCATTTAAATATTTTAAAAGACAATTTAAAATTATCATCCTAAAATTTGGGTATTGGAAACAATTTTTTTTAGCAAGATAACCATCCTACGCACACGGCTCTCAACGTTCGCCTGTAGTGTCTCTATAATTGTCCACAAAATTTGAAAACACCACCTCAATCGCCAGATTTAAACCCAATGGAACATATTTGGAGAGAACTGGAGGTTAGAGTACGAAAACACGACATTAAAACTAAAAGCGAAATAAAAACAGTAATGATGGAAGATTGGATGAACATTGATGCAGAAATTACAAAAACACTAGTGAAATCTATTCTCAAACGCTTAAACGCTGTTGTGGATGGTACAGGATATCCTACTAAATATTAATTTAACAAAAAATTAGAATATTTATTAATATGTAGAGATTTTTTTAAAGTGTACGAAGACTTTTGTGAGATAAAGCTTTTTTTACTTTTTGATTATTGATTTCTTAAAAATAAAGTTTTACTATGTTTTAAAAATATTTTATGTAGTTTTGTTAAGAATAGATTATAGATCTTATTATTAAATACCTATTCTGAAATATTAATTTTAATTAATGGATAAAGCCCTATTTCATTGAAAATCGTAAGTGTACGAACACTTTTGGGAGCCACTGTATATGCGAGAGAAATGTTTAACATTGATTGAAAACAAATAAAATAAACATATGTTTTATGACAGGAAATATATATTTTTATTTACACATTATTTACAAATTCCTTTATTCAAAAACCCTCTTGGTCTAAAAAAATCTAGAAAATGTAGTATATAAAATCACTTCTCTGCTTGTCAAACGTTGCCAAAAAATATTATCAAATTATATAATCACGATTGCAATAAACAATGAGATGTATCGTGGCGTCCAAACTATATCACGCGCATGATATACCACTCACGTAATTTACTACTCTCTATTGAAAAACGGAAATTAATTTGAAATATATGAATAATATAATTTAAAATTTCTCGGGAACTATTGATCATAGCGAGATAAATTTTATCTCCATCGATAGTAAATTACTGAAATTTAGGTTCTCTAATAATGGAATAATGCTGTTTAACGTCTCGCAGTGCTATGGCTCGAGTTTAATTGTTGGTGACGTCAGAGCGTCACCGAGAGACCTGGGCTATTATATTAGTAATAATTATCCTAGATATGAAAGTTAATCCCAATTATTAATAAATATTTTCGTAAATAAACACAGGATGTCCTTGAATATTGATGAAACCTAGTTTTCTTTATTTAACATTAACGTTTGCCATTCAAAATATAAATTTATCGAAATTTATATATTGAATGGTAAAGGATATCTTTGAACTGGAAAGATTATTAACGTTGGAAATTATTGACTTTTTAAAACATTTATTGCAATGCATTTTAACCAAAAAGAATAAAACTAAAGTCAATTTCTAATTAGTAAAAGTATTAGAAATAGAAGGTAGATTTTCTTTACTGAACGTGAGAAAATTTCTAAATAATAAATGAAAAATCAAGCAAATTCAGCGATACTAAATTATTTCTTAACATCTCTAAAATACATAATAATAATTTGAAAACCGTAAGGAAGAGGCTACTTCTATTTATTGTAACTACATACAACCGAACTTCATGTCAATATATCTCTCGGTATGCATTTTATTAAACCTATTTCTCCGCATAAAAATGAAATACACGTCGACATAAATAAAAAAAATAATAAATGGAAATAAACGTATTATACGTTTTGGATTGCTTTTTATCATATTTTTCTACACTCTTATATTTTGATCTGCTTCGAGAACTCTCTTAAATGAAGGAAGTAAATTTTATGCACGCACGTTTGTAATTATCTTCTTATTATGCTAATGATAATAAATCTCTAGTAGAGTTATTATAATATGTTTTGCTTTACTAAATTAGTTTGTGTATGTTACGAATAAAATATTAGTATTATTTTACAGCGCTTAAAAAATTGCTGTAAAAGTCTTAGATGAAATAAACAAGTCTTGAATTTAATTAAGAATTTATGAAGGAAAAATTAGTTTAACACAGAACTAATTTCATTATAAAGAATTATTTAGTACTGAGAATTTTTTGATAGAATTAGACTTAATGAAAGTTTTTTTGCGTTTGTGTTTTGCATAATCAGTTAAAAATAATCTCATTTAGAGTAAATATATCGCATCTCATTAATTTTCCAGTTTGTTACTGCTGATTTATAATAATAATACATGACAGAGCAATATTTTTGTGAAAGGTTTTGGATGTAATAATATTAAAGTATTTTTATTCTTATCTTTTAGAATGCAATGACATTAAATATCGTTATAGTTTCATATCATAAAATCAGTTAATTTTAAGGAAAATAATAAAAAATATTTTGTTTTTCGCGTAATCCTTTACCTAAATAACGGATCCCACCTGGGGAGCACTGCGAGTTCACGGATGAGTAGTCACCGGATAAGTAAGCGTGTTCTCGCTTCCCAGGTGGCTATAGTAATGGTGTGGGGTCGAGTTACCTCCACTCCGATAACGGGACGTACCTTCTTCGGGAGGGGTTGGGCCATGACCGGGATTGGCTACTAGGACTCCGACCTTAGTTCCCGACTGCTGTCGTGGTGCAGATCATTCACAAACCCTGGTACGCCAACTGGCATGACGGGAGTAACTCCTTGGGAGCCTTAACTAAACAGCGGATTTTCTAATAAACCCAACAAAATGTTCGATTAATGACGAACCTCTATTCATCAGAAACACATACTAATACTTTTAGTATTTCCTAGAGAACTGTATATTTCTTTTCTTAAGAAAATCAACAACAAAATATTTTTTTCTTCGCGAAAACTAAAATTCCTGAAGCAAATCTCTGTCTTTCTCTAACAATCAAAAAAGTTTTTTCCGAGGCGTTATTTATAAAGCCTTCAAGTGCTGACCTTATTTTGTCACAAAGAACAAACAAAGATTTAAAATGCAGCGTTAAACTAAGATGTTGTGGAAGTCGGTAAACAATGAAACAATGTATATCCTTTACACACACACACACAAAAACTTTTTTCGATCAAGTGTTGACTAGTCTTTCGCTTTAAAAAAGGCGCCAGAATGTGTTGCATTTCTTTTTCGTTATCATTTTTAAAGACGAAGTATGTTTTATAAAAATAGATTTCTTCGGCCTTCTTCCTTCTAGACATGTCCTCTCCTTTATAAAGCTGTCTTTCCTAGGAAATTTTGATTGAAAGACACGAAGAACAGAACATAGCGAATGGATACTGGTGCATTTCCATACTTTCAAATAAATATTCAAATAAATTAAGAAAGTTCTCATTTCCGTTTTCACTTGAAATCTTAATATTTACAAATACAATATTTTATTAAATTTTAATGTTACGACTAGCAAAGAC
>BGPR01000623.1:397783-408271 GCA_013235015.1 Araneus ventricosus
TATATTTTCTGTGTAATAATGATTTAATTCCATGGCTCAATTTGTATACACCAATTGCCATGAACAATTAGAAATCCACTGTTATTTTTAACTTCAGTCTGGGGAATACAAATTCATTCGTTCGGGAGCAACTCGCCTGTGAGATTAAAAGTTACATTTTTGCTTAGGCTTAAGGAAAAGCTCATCAAGCTTGACTGTTTGATCATGCAAAGCTATATTTCGTTTTTAAATAACTTTTTTGCATTTCCTTCCAATTTCAACCTACACAAGGTTCAGGAATTCAGGAGGGAGATGACGTTTGTTTTCTCGTAAAGTTCCTCATCAATGACGACTGTTGTCGACGAGAGCCTGAAATATTTCGGCATTTTTGAAACAATATATTGGAAATAACGATCAATATAATCGAATTACGGGCTGAGACACAGGTATACAAACTTTTGCAGGTCTATGAAAAGAAATATTGATCAATATTTGGGAGATCAAAAATGCAAATGTAATAGGGCGCAACTCATCTACCAGATTAACGTGCCCCTCAAGTACATCAAAAGAATACTGAAAAACCCACGATACTCTAGTGTGAGTGGTAGCGATCCAGGAAGCTACTAGAGGTCCCACACCTTTCTTGGTAAAATCCGTACTTAGATACAAAAAAATACGGTGCTTCATCTGACAGATCAGATGCGCCCGACCGAAGGTTAAATGTAACAAACTTTGAGATCTGTTTTTTTCTTCAAAAATTAATCTCATGGACTTATTTCACTCTAACTTTGAACCCTCTATATATGGAAAGTGTATTATTCATTAAATTCTAATAAAATATTGCTGAATTCATAAGAGCTTTCAATATTTTGATATTTACATTATAAAAATTCGAGAATTTTAAATAAATGACATACGGAAATATTAAATGAAAAAAACATATATGGATCTAACAACAAAATTATATATGCACTCTCATGTACAAAATATTCACAAAATTGTATCCTTAAAGGCTCTCATAGTCCTCAGGAAAGAAAATCTTAAATATTTGCACATATCAACAACAAACACGTTCGAATACGCATTGGTACAATATTAATTTGATTACATTTTTTCCAATTTCTAATTCTTCATTTATAGAACTAGATAATTTCTGAAATGGAGTAAATTTTATTCATAAGATTTACTAAGTTTATGGAATTTGATTGAATAATTTTTGTTGCATATACAGAAATTTGGTAACTGGAAATGTAAGAGTAATTCACTGGTCAGTAAAAATGTCCTTTTTAGTACGCAATTTGCTTCAAATACACATAAATATAAATATTTTTTGTAATTTAATATCATGTACATTTGGAGTCTAGCGAAAGCGGAAAATATGTTTAAGGATCTTAAATATCTTAATTATCTTTAAGGTGGAGAATATATAATTACTATATTTTTTGTACAGCATAAAATCTGAAAAACAAATTTCCTTCAGCTGATTTAATTACAAAAAATTAAAAAATTCGCATTTTAACCATCTGATTCTTAAGACCATTAGAACAGAAGGACTTCAAAATACGGGAACGCCTGAGTTCCTCTTTCAAAGATAACCAAAATTCACTTCCCTCTCAAAAACTACAATAACAGCTGGCGCTCTCCGAATTCTAAGAAAACCTCCCTGTTCCTCTAACCCTTCTGGGCGAGCCATTCTAACGAAGAAAGCGCGCGCTGAGGGTGTGAAATCAATCATGCTTAATGAAAATGGTTGGAAATTTCACAGTGATATTCGAACGTTTCGGACGGCCGCCGTCTTTTGCTTGTAAAGGCAATTGGGCAAACCTGCATCGATAGAGTTAAAGACAATTTGAATTATACTTATATGCAAATATGATACATACTATTTATACTAAATTATGCATACGATGTTTTTTTCTTAAGCATAGGTGCTAGGATTCTCAAGAAATTAATTGGTTCTTAAAATAGGTCTTTAGTAATCAGATTCAATATTTATTCACTTACCGAAATTGCATTACAAAATAAGGGAACTCTGTTAAGGTTTTCATCGATTCAATTGGTTTTAACATAGGACTACGTTCCTCCCATTGGGGTCTCAGGAAGGAAATTGATTCACACGCCAAAACGCCACAAAACCTGGTATGGGAGATCCTCTATATCTCGGTAACTACATTTGTTAAAAACGTAACTAATGTCTTATTTTAGAGATAAAGGGTAACAACAGAAGTTGCAAAACAAAAATTGAAAATCGGAACTATAGTTCAGCGACTACTGAGTCGCAAAGTTGGTCAAAAATACGCATGAATTGGTGACATGATCCGTTATATCTCGGTAACTACATATGTTGTAAACATAACTAATGTCTTATTTTAGAAATAAAGGGTAACAGCAGAAGTTACAAAAGAAACACGAGAAACTTCAAGAAACAAAAGAGCCACGAGAGTAAAGTAGTCCTACGTCTTTACCATCAGCGGCTACCTGAAAAGACAGCCTCCCCTTTTTCTATGTTTGTAGATAAAATAAAAATACAACAAAATACTTTGAAAAGACAAATACCACTTGTGCTACTTTTTTTTAAAATTTAAAACCCACACCGTGCCGGCCTAGCCGAAAGGGTGTAAGGCACTTAACAGACCGGTGGAGATACTTATGCTACTTTAAAAAAATGTTGTTCTCTAAATGCTTTATGATTGACCAATATTATATTCTTTCTTTATTCCATTATCAACCTATCAATATTGATCATAGATATCAATATAATCATATTGAGGCAACATATATCAGAAACTAAATCAAACAATACTCTACGATGAAATACTGGGCACTCTGCGACGAAATAGAGTGTTATTTTCGAAAAACTTTAAAAAGAAAGATTTTTTGTAATGATAGATATGGAAATTCCGTAATTTGAAACATTTTACAAAGCGTTTTTATGATAAAATTCAATAAAAACTCAATCCTTTTTATGAATTGTCTTAAAGAAAGCAAAAATTAAAAGTTTCTACGCTTTTGATTTTGTACCATTTAAAATTTCAGATAAATTATAAATAAAATTCAGATAAATTTCAGATAAAGATAAATTATATTTTATTTTAATATTTGTAAAAATGCACGGAAAGAGCAGTAAAACATTAATATATTTTAATGAAACAATTGTAAAATAATCAAATTCTCTTAAAAATACTTTTAAACCAAGTAATTTAAAATCAGTTTTATTTCGTTTATTTTAAAATTTAATGATAAAAAAAATCATATTTCGCAAAATTCAGAACAAAATATTGCAGACACTTATATACTCTTTAGTAATGAAATATATACCTTTCTGTGAATTGTTTTATTTTCCAAACACAAAAGCAGCAAAGGGGAAAACATTTCTTCCTTAGAAATATATTATTAATTCAAGGTATCTGTTTTTCAGAAATGTGTAGTAATAAGCGTTATAGTATATTAATATAAATAAATAATAAAAGATAGCAAGCAGCAAAGAGCAGGAATTTCCGTAGCTGAACAAATAAATATTTAGTCCTTCCTAAAATAAAATGAATGGTATCTCAAGAAACAAATTCTTGGAATTCGAAGGAAGAACATTTTTTATTAGGTTTGCATTTTACAATTAAATTCTCTGCAATTGAAATGTGCTGTGCAATTTATGAGATTTCTCCACTACAAGCTACATAATAATAGCCGGAACTGGAAACATAAATTTCTCTATAACTTCTATGGCAATGCATAACAACTTAACCGAAGTTATCATGAACAAATGTGGAATTCTCAAATCAGATTTCTCCCTAAATAAATAATTAAACCGCTTTCGTGGGAGACTTTACTAACATATACATCATTCAGCTTCGAACAAAGCCCTTCCCATTACAGTTCAACCTTATTTAACCAAACATATAAATGGTTAAGAGATGCTTTGAAAGTGATTTTCGAGAAAGGATGACCAATGGCTATTGAGAATTTACCTCCACTCAACTTGTGGGAAAGAGAATTTGAAATTAACAGCCACATGTGTTCTTGAATGAGGAAAACAACATTATAAGGAAAATAAACGTGTGTTAATATGAAAAAGACAAAAAATGCTTGTATGAAAGCATACGCTGACGAAGCTGAAAAGAATGAGAAAAAATTAAATCAAATATGCTTTTTAAAGAACTTATAGATGACAGTTATAATGAGAATTAGTAATTGATAAATAATATATTTGAGAAAAACCTAACGAAAGGAGAAGTACTTTATTTCGCAAATTTTTAATGTTATTTCTTCAAACATATTGGTAATTTAATTTATAATTAAGACAAAGGTTTACTTTGCTAACAGAGGCGACATTCTTCTTCAACCTACACTAGAACGAAAAACAGAGGAAGCAGAAAATTAAACACATTATTTGTTTCATAATATTGGCAGAAAATAATGATTTTTTTTAAAATTTCTAACTTAATACCTTAGTACAAGAGTTTAATCTATTTTTCAAGGAATCATTGAAAACCAGATATGAATGAATGAGAAATACGCTATATTTCTATTTAGATAAAAAAATATTTTAATATACAGATATTGTATAAAATTTTATTATTCTATCAATTTTACGGCGATATGAATGATTGAGATTACCTAGTTTTTATTTTCTTGTTATCTGTTATGGAGGAAATATAAATTTACTGATGATTAGAAGCAATGCATACATTAAAAATTATTTCAATTTCTTTTGATGTACTACAATATTGAAAATTGAAATAACTTCTTCCATGAGCAACAAAGGTTTTCTTAGATACGGACGGATCAACATTTTGGAAAGGAAGTCATCGTCACTCCTAGTTTCCTTGCACACAACAAATAATTAATATAACCTATTTTATATTTCTGCATAAACCAAGCAGTTTCAACCATTTCTAGACACAATTTAAATTTAATATCTTCTGTACTAAGTATAGGCATATAAAAATCTTGAGAAAGTTTAAATTTAAAAATTTTCATTTCAGGTTTATCAGTTCTATTTAAAGAAAATAACTGGGGTCTTGTAAAGTTTCTCTAATTGTTTAATTTTTTTTGATTTACTCAGTGAGATAAATTCGTTAAAAAACTAATAAAATTAAAAAAAATTGGTATAAAACAATTTACAGAAAGTCAAAATAAAAAATTATGGTATTAGTATAGCTTTCGTATGTTAAAACATTAAAAGAACATAAAATTAATGACTAAGACATTAAAAACGCAATAATAAATGAATTATCATTGATGCTTAAAGATTTCTATGCACATATTTTTATGCAATTTAAAATCCAAAGAACATTAGGGTAGTATCTCCCCGTTCAAGTTCATCACTTGAACATTATACAGTTTTTTATCTTGTGTATCTTGCGATTATATGTTGGCTTTTTGATTGACATTCATAATACTTCTTCTAAGACTAAACAAACATTTATTAGAACATTAAAAAAACTATTGCATTCCCTATCTGCGTACATCGTAACTTCGTTCAACCGTACTCGTCTCTCATTTTTAAATGAAATTCAAAGAAGTCAACATCTGTCTGTTGCCACTCATCTGATATCATACACTGTTCTAACAATAAATAAGTTGAAGTCATGCTTTTGTCAGGCATAAATATTAAATATGCTTACATATAGAAGTAAAAATCCGTGTAGTATTTCCATCTCTATCGAAAATGTAGAATTATCATCCTCACATTAATTTGTGTTAAGGAACTGAATCCTGAAGCAATCATACTTGGATTGATACGATATTCGTAGAACGTTTAATACCAGAAAATTCGAGATACTAGCTTCCGAATTTTAGATGCACTGACAAGTGAGGAAATTGAAAATATCAGTTTACAATTCTTCAAAATATTATAGATATCCAGTTTATTTATTTATACCGTATGGTTTTTAAAGATAGCAAAAATTCATTTACGAGTATATCATAATTTTTTTTTATTTATAGTATCTTTTTTCAACACAAGGAAGAATTTTAAGAAAAGTTCTTAAATTCCTTAAAATTTTCAGAACTTCCGGGTATCTAAATAATTACAAGATATTTACACACGAAAGCTTTTCTTCTTAATTATTTTTTCAAAAGTAAAATATTATATCATTTTATCTAGTTCAGCGGTTTCCAACCTATGGGTTGTGGCCCACTTGTGGGCCGAGGATAGAGTATTAGTGGGTAGCGGAACGCTAGACAAGAGTCGAAGAGTCTATGCATATATATATAA
Source organism: Araneus ventricosus (assembly GCA_013235015.1). Classification (NCBI taxonomy): domain Eukaryota; kingdom Metazoa; phylum Arthropoda; class Arachnida; order Araneae; family Araneidae; genus Araneus; species Araneus ventricosus. The sequence goes on from BGPR01000623.1 coordinate 403,980, forward strand.
AGAGAAACATCCATATATATCGAGATAATCAAGATTCTTTATATGTATATATGTTACATAAGTATATGCATATATGCATTATATGTGCTTACTAGCAGTACGCGCACGGCGTTGCCCGCGGAATCAGGACTTCATTAAAAAAGGGGAAAAAAGAATGCCCACAATGACACGAGAAAGTTTTTAAAACAAAATCAAAACAAAAGAAACGATAATTTGAAGAAATCTTTATTAAAAATTACCAAAAAAGTGACAATTTTTCAAAAATTTCTCAAAATTTAGTAAATTACGTTTGACGTACGAAACAAACTTCATTACAACGGAAATTGTTTGTTCTTTCCGATGGTGCAATTTTTTTTCGTACAATTATTCTAAGCCATGCTATTGAGAAATGAGTGCGAAAAATCACCCAAAACGCAAAATAATAAATAAAAAAATTCTTGATTAAATTTTAAAAACCCGGGTTCGAGGTGCATTCAGTCACCATTACGACTACCTGTGTGCCAAATTTCATGGCTGAAAGTGCGATAGATTCGTCTGGACATCGCAGACACTCACACACACGCACACAAACATTGCCTTTTATAAGTATAGATTTATTTATGTATTATATGTGTAGGCACTTTTTTTACTTGCATATTTAGTAAGTGGGCCTGACAATACTTTTTACACAATAAATGGTCCGCAAAACCAAAAAGGTTGGGAACCGCTGATCTAGTTTATGAAGATTATATTAATTAAAGTGAAACGAAAAAAAGTTTTCTTCTTTAAACCATCTAATTTCCATGTTTGTGTGTTTGCATTTATATCTCTATTTATAGAATTATAATTTCCACATATAACTCATCAAATTCATTGTTGGTTAAGTTATATAAGATCCTGGATCTGGTCATGCATTTATGGATATTTATTATTAAACAATCTGAGCAGAAAAATAAAAATATCTTATTTTTCAAAATTTTTATAACTTTTATATCAGCGCAATTTTCCTTTGAATCAATAATAAAGTTATTGAAATTTCTGCTATAGCTGCTTTATAGCACATATTACAGCCATATCAATTATTACACAGGTCTCCAATGAAAAAATTGTATTACAAATAATTAGTGTTTTTCAAAGTTTTGGGCATGCTGATTACTAGAAATATATTTTAAAAATTTTAACACTTTAAGTTTTACCTCAAATCACAGGTATAATTTGTTACAATTTTGTATATTTTAGAGCAACTTAATTTTATTTGCATGAAGTTATTACACATATTTAGAAATTTTAAATAATTATTTGCTTTTTATAAATTCTATCCAAGAGAAAATAAACTCTCAATTATTTTCTTCTAAACTTATAAATTCTCTTTTAAACATAACAATAAAGCCTCAGAAAACAAGTCGAAACCGGATCACTAGCTTGTTGGTACATGTACATCCTCTTCCCCCTCTATCATTCTCCTTCCTGCCATTTTTCCTATTCCCCCATCAATGCCTAAGTTCAGTTCGGTACATTTGTATTTAATTCTGAGCTTTGAGTAGAAGAGCTTTTCATTTTTATTTTGTAATATGGTTGAGAGAAATGGCTTCTAGGATGTTTTTGTTGGAAAATTGCACTTTCCTCATTTTTTCATGAAAATGGGGTATAAAGACAACCCTTGGTAGCCACACGAAATTCGTCCTTCTGTGTAGACAAGGTGTCGTGTTGCTGTCTTTTTGAAATCAAGAACACCGGATTTTAGAAAAATAATTCTATTTTTGACATAGGCACACACAAGACAAACAACACACATAAACGTTACAGCGCGGTACGTTGCACCTTAAAATGCCAGAGCTATTCCAAAAAAAAATAACGACCACAACAAGGCCTGTCTCACCTCGCTTCTCGAAGTCGCCACCCAAACTGACTCATTTACATAAAGGAACCCTAGACTACTAAGGAGTTGCGCCAAGCATCCGATCAACCATCGCCAACGGGAAAGCCTAACATTACACAAGGTTTTTAAGGTAAAAAACAACCTTTTCTTTTTGATACACCAATGGTTTGGAGAGAATCTAACACTCATATTAATGATTACTATTTTTGTACATGCATTGCGAAAGGTTTCAATCTAAAGAACAAAAGGATCGCAGAACAAAGGGATTTATTTTATCGCAACATACAATCTGCCAAAAATTCTGTCCCTCATGGAACACGTATACTGGTCCATTCCCTCCAGATATATTGGAAAATACTGCTTTATTGGAAATACAATTAGTTAAGTTATTATCAAAAGAAGGAGAATGATTCAAATACCTTTGTGATCAGTAGGAGAGGAAGGGTTATTTGTAGATCCTGACATCAGAAAACTGGTGAAGAATGAAAATTTTGAATTCAAAATAAAAGCAAAAGAGAGAAAAACCTGGAAGTCATTGAAACTAATAGTAACTTTCTTGGAAAACAAAGAGATCCAAACTAGAAATTTATTGCAGAAGAAAAGTTTGCCGATTTTAAGAAATTAGGGTGAAATATGAGCTCAAAATTTCATTTTCTCCATTCGCGCCTGGACTATTTACCTGCAAATATAGATGCAGTCAAGAAGCATTTCACCAATATATAAAAGAAATAGAAAGCCGACATCAAAAGGAAGGTGAAAAATCAACAAGATGGACAACTATCGTTGTACGTTGAAAGGAGACAATCCGCTGCCAACTCATCAAAATAAAAGTCGAAAAAGATAAAAATCTAATATAAATATTTGTAAGATTTTTATAAACTCATTTGCAATATAAATCATAATACAGCTAAGATATGAATGAAAAATATGTATTTATGAGGTGATAAAATAAAAATTAAAATCTTACAATATTTTGAATTTAGTTATTTCCCCCAAAAGTCGCTTTGTGAAATAACCTTATGTGACAGAAAAAAATGGATTTCATTTCTGAAATCAACACTGAAAATAATTTAAAAAACAGTTATGAAGAACAAAAATGTTAAAAAGTTTTTTGCAGGCCTTTGTTATTAATTGTTTATTCTTTGAAAAATTTTAAATTCTGTCTACATTCGTAAAAAAGAACGTTGTAAATTTTCAATGCATTTGATGTAATTTATTGTTAATGACATCAGTATATTTTAATAAATAGCGAATATTATAATAATTAAAATAATCTTAGATTATGTATTTTATGAAAATAATACTGTTTGGATAAGTAAAAATTTGTTACATTATAAATATTTATATTTTCTATTAGTTCCATCTAATTTTGTTTTCCTCTTTTCTTGATAGAATGTTTTAACAACGATTCTAGCCAAATCTTTCATGCTATAAAAAAATGGAAGATTATCTCCACTATCAAGAGCAAAAATTTGTACAATTTTGCTCTTGTACATTTTTGATACAACTTTATTTATAAAAAAATGTATTTGTTTTGTAAATACAGGGAGTAAAATTTGATCATAATGTATGTGTAGAATAATTTTAAATTGATTGGTTTAAGAGTGTAAATATAGATTTATAAGATAGTGTATATATGGTTCACTGTTCACAGAACAACTAGTTATTAAATAATAGATGTTTATTTGGCAAGCTGAAAGTCTCTTTTTGTTTTCATATATGTTTGGAAATGTCATGTAACAAAAATAATTTAGGTATTCAGCCACATCTAGTAATACTTTAATTATAAATGAAACCTGTTTATGTTTTCACGCATGAAAGAATTCAAATATATAATATTTAAATAAATTGCACGTTTCATAACCATAGTTCTAAAATATTTCCCTTCATTTAAAATCATATATATTTTTTAACTTCTTTCCAGTAAGGGGACCGTCATTCGAATACGAACCACCACCTCGTGTGGACTTCGACAACTCAACAGGAGCTGTCGTCCGATGCTCAGCCAAAGGTCAGCCGATACCAGACATCTGGTGGGAGACAAAGAATGGATCAGCTGTCCGAGAAGTCCCTGGAATCCAGCATCTACGTCCAGATGGATCTATGGTGTTTGCCCCCTTCGCACCTATTCAGTACAGACGGGAAGTCCATGATGCCATTTACAGATGCGTCGCAGCGAATGTTGCTGGAAGAATAGGAAGTCGTGAAGTTAAAGTTAGAGCAGGTACTTAAATATTTTGCATCAGGAAGACAGTAGTAACATCTTAACCACTATTCATAAACTGACTCTGCTTCGGGTGGGGCCCCCCGCCTATGTGGTGGGGGTGCCCCTCCCGGAGGATGGGAAGTCGCCGGATAAAACAGTGGCTTCTCACTTCTCGTGAAGGCATATTAATGACAGTGTGGTTGTATTGGCCACATTTCCTATGACGGG
>BGPR01000623.1:408281-481332 GCA_013235015.1 Araneus ventricosus
CCTTACAGTAAATCATTTATATTTTTATTTTAACTCTAACTATTTTTCATGTCTTGTCTGAGAGATTTTTAAAGGCAAAAATAAAGCTAATGCTTTCCTACGAACTTAAAAAGGGGGTAATATTAGAACGGAAAAGTTTAAATAAGATATAAAATACAGTATACAGGAAAAAGAAAAAAAGAAATCAAGAAAAATCGTTCTCTAAAAACTGTACGCTCTTCTCTTAAAGTGGTTTTTGTCATCTTGAAGGGTTAAGTTACTTTGCCTCCCCTTCCTCTCCTACTCACCTTTTAGGTCTTTCTCTCCCCAAGACAGGCAGGAAAAAAAAGTTCCCTCCTTTGAACATTACTTTTTCTACGTTCACAGTGTAGTTGATCGAATTTTACACATATCCCTCCCTTCTTTTTTTCCACTTTTAGGTCGAAGGCCATTTTATCCAAAAAAGTTTTCCTGCATCGCAGGATCGAAGCTTTTAAGAGAAGAATTTCTATTTTCTTATTGAAGATGCATTATTATTTTTTACTGTGCTGTCTCTCTCACTCTGCCAGGGGAGGATTCTATATTTTATTTTTATACTGAGTTTTCCCAATGCTGAGGTTAAAGAAATGACTTCTGTGGTCGTAATATAAATGTCTCTATCAGTGACAGAGGTAGAGGAAGAAGTGTGTAAAAATAATAAGGCAAAGTAGAAAAATTACTGTCTGAGGCATTCGAGGAAGGATAAATCTTTATTTGATAAATACAATTGGACGTAAGGTATTTGTGACTTTTAGTGGCTTACTGAAATAAGGGAGCATTTTCTGGATAAGACAGATAGAATAGTGTCCGTTATTTCTCAAAAAATCCTTTGTTTTCTGGATTTTAAATGTCTACTTCCATAATAAATTTGCTCTCTTAGATTCATATCTGCAGTAAAACTGAATTATGAAATAAATTCATTTTGAAATTTATAACTTTTGCTGACTGACTATACAGGTCTTAAATTAGAATCTGTTATAAAACAGAGTAAAGATTTGAATTTGTAGCTAAGAATTGGAATTTTGTTTCAATTTTGTAGAGAAATTCAACTTATAACAATTCTTGCCTAAACAGTAATTAGAGTTTGATTGAACTATTCATTAATAGAATTATGAAATATATTTTCTTCTACAAAAAAAATCAAATACTCTTTAAAAACCAAAGATCTGAAATAAGAGGAACATTTCTATTATCTTTCTGAAGATACATTATTACTGTTTTTCTGAAGTTTCTTTCACTTTGTCTGTATACGGTCTTTATTTTATTTTTATGTTGAGTTTTCTCAAAGCTCAGGTTAGTGAAATGACTTCTGTGATCGGAATATAAATGCATTATCAACGACAAAGGTAGAAGAAAAAGTGCGTAAAAATAAAACTGCGAAGTAGACAAATTTCCTGTCTGTTCCATTCGAGAAAGGTTAAGTCTTTATTTGATAAATACAATTTAACATAAGGTATTTGTGACTTGTAGTGGCTTTGTGAAACATGGGAGCATGTTCTGGGTAAGACAGATATAATAGAGTCTATGTTATTGTCACAAAACCTTTGTATTCTGGGTTTTAAATGTTAATTTTCATAGTAAATTAGTTGCCCCTAGTTTCATTTCTTCAGTAAAATTGAAATATATATATAAATTCATTTTGAAATTTATCACTTATAACAACCAAGTATATTGTTCTTAAATCAGAATCTATCTTGCAGAAAACTAAACACGTTGATTTTATAACTAAGAATTGGAATTTTGTTTCTCTTTTGTAGAGAAATTAACCCGAGAGGACGCGCAAAGGTGTGTCCGACACCCCACGCCACATAAAAAGTGAAAACTTCCGACTTCCCTTTAGTTGAAACGAGTCAAGTCCATGCTATCTGCCTCTAAGGTCACATTCAACGGACAGAACGTGTTTCAAGAAAAGTGCCATTATTTTTTTTAAAATCTTAATTGAGCTTATGGGGTGTCGAACACCCCATTGCGCGTCCTCGCGTCAGGTTTCTTTGTTTAATTGAGTGATCTATTTAGGGAGAGGGAAATAATAATTTCTCGCTATAGGAATTTTATTGAGGAAATATGTGGATTCAACAATATTCTATCTTTTTAAAATGGAGATGTTTGCGGTTACAAGTCTTTGAAACTGGATAATAGTGTAAGTAAAAATCTCAAGAGATTGATGCAAATATTTTATCATTCTGGACGTAATGTAATTGTATTCAGATGGTACATGTTTTATCCACTTTCACGAAACCTATTGAAGAAAACGCTTAAAAATGCAGAAGCTTTTCTGAAAAATAAAAAAAGTATTACTCGCTAAATTTATTGGTTCTAAAAGATTAACGGATCCCATCAAAATTGTTATATGGATAACTAAAAAGATGGTTTCCTCTGTACCTAAGAAAACTAGAAGCAGTATTTTTCTATCCAAATTGTATAACTATTATAATATTGATGATTCTTTACTATAAAAAATGGTGAAAACAAGTGTGTATGACATAAATTTTTCTCGTGTTCGAAATGCGTTGAATAATATAATGTATTATTTACTAAATTTTTCGTCTAAAAATTTGTCCCTTTACAAAGAGAACTGTTTTCACAAATCATTTGTAGCAGATATAGCATAAAAATGTTGCTAGTTTTTCTTAAATAGAGAAATAACGAATTGGGGTGTCGCACACCCCCTTGCGCGTCTTCGCGTTACTCTTCGTAGAGCGCGTCTTCGCGTTACTCTTCGTAGAGCGCGTCTTCGCGTTACTCTTCGTAGAGCGCGTCTTCGCGTTACTCTTCGTAGAGCGCGTCTTCGCGTTACTCTTCGTAGAGCGCGTCCTCCGGGTTAAAGTTATATCAATTCTTGCTTAAACAGTAATTAAAGTTTAATTGAACTATTCATTGATATGGTTTTGAAATCTATTCTCTTCTACAAAAATTTCAATTATTGTTTAAAAACAAAAACTATGAAATAAGAGAAGGGTTTCTATTTTCTTTTTGAAGATACATTATTAATTTTTTCTGAAGTTTCTTTCACTCTGTCTGTACAGAATCTATATTTTATTTTTATTCTGAATTTTCCCAATGTTGAGGTTAATACATGACTTCTGTGGTTCGTAATAAAAATGTTAGTGACAGAGGTACAAGAAGAAGTGTGTAAAAATAAAACTGCAAAGTATACAAATTACTTTCTGAGCTATTCGAGAAAGGTTAAGTCTTTAGTTGATAAATACAATTTAACGTACGCTTGTGACTTCTAGTAGCTTAGTGAAATATGGGAGTAAATTCTGGATAGTGTAGATGGAATAAAATTCAGTTAATTATCATAATAACCTTCTATTTTTTGTTTTAAATGGCTGCATTCTGGTTAAATACTTAAATAATAGTGTATTTCAGTGCTAACATTAGAATATGAAGAACATTCATTACAGATAGTTTGTATCACTGAAGACAATCATATTACAAATTTTAAAATAGAATACAATTTTTGAACGAAAGAAACAATTCGAATCTACTGCTAATAATCACTGTTTAATTTTCAATTTTTATGATTCTAAATATTTTCTAAGAAATAAAATTTTAGTAATTTTCTTTTAAGCAGTAATCAGATATTATCTAAACAATTAATTGAAAAGGATTTGGGGTATGTTTTCTACTACAAAAATTCCAAATTTATTTTAAAACAAGAGAAAAATTTCTGTTTTCTTATTGAAGATACATTATTATTTTATTTCCTGTTCTTACTACTCTGGCAAAGCAAGAGCTTTATTTTGCTGATATACTGTCTTTCCCAATGCTGTGGCTAAAAAAAGATTTCTTTATTCATAATATAAATGTTACTGCCAGCGAAAAATATAAAGGAAAAAGTTTGTGAAAATAATAAGGCAAGAAAAAATTACCGGCTGAGGTATCGGAGAAAGAATAAATCTTAATTTGATAAATATAATTGAATGTAAGGTATTTGTGACTTTTGGAGACTTAGTGAAACGAAAGACTATATTCTGTATAAGACAAATGGAATCGAGTTAAGTCTCTTTATTTCAAAAACTTCCGTTTTCTCGTGTTAAATATCTATTAAATCGTTTGCACAATAGTTACATATATGTTTCAACTTTGAAATGGAATGCAAGTTTATTCCCTGAAAGTTTACTTATTGCAAGTTTATTTCTGCGTTCCATCATACAACTATTTTGTTAAAAGAATTCGCGGGTATCCTGTATAATTGAACCAAAATTCAATTTTAACACTGTACGCAATTTTTGAGAAATAATTTAAAAACCTTGCTTTCTTCTTCATCTCCTAATTATATCTGGTATATATATACGCTTAGCCCATCTAACAGTGTTAACAGACCTATTTTTTTTCATTTTCCTTCAAAAGGCTTGAATTGTCCAATTTCAATAAAAAGAATAATTTAATTTTAACATCTCAACCTTTAAATTTTTATTTTAAGAATTCCGAAACTTTATGATCTTACTTACCTACATTTTATGTGTCATATCGAGACATTGTTCATTCCAAAATAAAATTTTAAGACCGTCAAACCTTCTGCTCTAAAACCCTCTTCGTCACTCATTTAAATCTGTAACTTTAAATTAATTAAAAAACGTTATTCATGTTAAGAATTATTAATGCTCGAAATTAACTAATCTTCTGGAAATTCTGAAGATACTTTAAAAAGCATTCTAAAAAAATTTCATTTGTTTTACTAATTGTATGTTTTGTCGCATTCAAAGGAAGCCATTTTTAACACAAATCTTACGATTTTTCTTCTTTTAAGCTATTTAAAATGTTCTTTTTTTCGGATCTTGATTCTTTTATGATGCCTAAAAGATAAAAATAGAGAAAGAACCGTTGACTGAAAAAAGAGAAAAAAACAGTAGGCTGAAAAAAGAGAAAAAACAGTAGGCTGAAAAAAGAGAAAAAACAGTAGGCTGAAAAAAGAGAAAAAAACAGTAGGCTGAAAAAAGAGAGAAAACAGTAGGCTGAAAAAAGAGAAAAAACACTAGACTGAAATTATTAAGATTTGTAAGTCAACTTTGAATATGGTTTGGCAAGAATCTAGAAATACTTCTAATTGGTATTCAGAATTTGAGTGAGTCATGAGTCAGACTAAATTAGCATTCGTAATAAATTCGTATTCAGTTAAATTCGGAATTAGAAACGAATAAGTCTTACACGTGAGCTTGAATTGAAATTTCTAAAGGTAAGTCAAGACAACATTTTACAGTGCTTATGTGATAAAGAAACTTAGAAAGCCTCTACATTTCCATTTAAATACTTTCTTTCTAAACATGTAGAATTGATTCTATGAATATTGTATGAGCCAGAAACTACTTTAAAACATTTTTCTCAACACTTTCAAATCAAAGACTATTTTGAATGTCAGATTCAAATAAATTAAATCTTTTAACTTTCAAAATTATTCGTTAAATAATTTTATTTGGTAATTCTGAATTTTTTCGTAAGGTTCATAGGTTGAATCAAAGCATATATATTTAGTATTTTAATTGGTCTTAGATATACGCTTTCAAAATCATTTCAACAATTCGAATTTTTAACTATGGATTTAGTTTTGAATATTTCATGCGAATTCCTACATATTTTGGAAATTCAGAAGCGGCATTATTAATTTTTATCTTTAATGATGTCTAACCATGACTAAGAAAATGATATGTATGATTTTATCCTTTTTGTAAAGCGAAATAGTTTATACCAAATTTTTCTTTAATAGAGGTACAAATATGATCAAAGAAATAAATTCGTTCTTTAAATAAAAATTTGGAGTATAAATTCTCCATCAGTCCATTTAACACTTTTGTACAAAAATAAGTTTAATTCTACTAACTTTTTTTGAATAGTGGCTTAAAAGTGATAACAAAAAAGTCGAATTTGTAAATGAGAAACATTAATTCCTTTCCTTGAAGAGCAATTCCAAATACATTTTGGAAACTAAAGTACAAACACTGACATTTATATAAATAATGTTCGAGTACCACAAAGCAGATTGAAATGTATTCAAAAATAACTTATCAATGTATTGAAGTTTACTTGGATAGCAAAGGATGATTTTGAGAGGAATTTTGTTCATGATATAAAAAATAAAATAATTATTTTCTACTATTCTTTAACAAACAATCTTGCTTCCAAGCGTCAGTTAAGAGAAATGAAATCCTTACAATATCACGTCTATAAATATCCCTAATTGAAATTTTCTGCCAAACAAACTATCATTTAAAATTTCTAAAACTATCACGATGAATATTTTACTCAAAGTCACAGTGAATAAATCGAATATATTATTCATCACCTAATTTTGAAGGAGCACGGATCTTCATGGACATTAAAACTGACGAACATTTAAAGAGATTAAAATCCAGACCGCCGTCTTCAAAGAGCAGTCATTTAGAATTTAATGACGCAATGCATATAACCACGTATTGCGAAGATGCGACCTGTGGTGGTAATTTCCCAGCAGGAATGGGACTTATCTAAACCTCAAGCAATGGAACTTCGGGGAGAATGTTACTACGCGGAATAAAGTGGCTATATTTTTATGTCCGTTCGCTTATGCTTTAAATCTTATCTCTTCATGGAAGGTTGGTGGAATTACCATAGTTGGATGCCCAAAATTTTTTGAAAATGAAAGTTACACTAAATCGTTCAATATGTAGCCTATTTTCAAAAGGTAATCACACCGACTATTTCCCACGAAATGTTTATAAAAAGTATTAATTTTCAGATGGTTGCCATGCATTTAAAAGGCTTTTCTCTAAATTCTGTATAAGTAAAAGGATTATACAAATGCAAAAAACTTTTCCGATAATATAATTCATAAACTTTTTGCTGTTTATAATTAAGCCAACCGAAATTAATTAAGTTAATGGACTTTAATTTACTAATCTTCTTAATAATTTAATGAAATCTAAAAGATAAATAGTCAATAAGAAGATTAAGACTGTCGTATTTGCAATTTAATTTCTTCAGTAGATATTCGGGATGTTTTCTTAGAAACAACCACTTCATAACATTTTTTGCATAAACAGGGTCGTAATAGTGGTGAATTCTAAATAATTCTATTAAATAGTAAAAAAATAGTGTTGATTTGAGATTGTAAGTAATAATTTGAAACTTCATTTTTTCGAAAGTGACTTCAACTGTATTTTAAACGAAAAACTTCAGTAATAATTTTTCATTATGAGTTGCTGAATGAAGATTAGATAAAAAAATTTGAATTTTAGAATAATATTTTAAAATAAAGTAAATAATTTGTTTGTATATATTTGAAATATTATTCCTTAAACTGTAATTTTAAACGTTTTACAGAAACATAACCTTCAATACCAATTTTGATTTTGAAACCGATATTCTTAAAAATTATCATGTAAACAATTAAAATTTAATAATAAGCACTCAGAACTTTATTATTATAGTAGCAACTCTTGTTTCGTTTGAAATGGAAAGGTTCAGTACTCATATTTTACATAAAAAAACAAGCTTCTCAAGCAACGAAATGTTAATATAATATGAAAAATGGCTCTTACTTGAAGAAAAGGATTCTCAACTTCCTTGAATGAATAAATTTTTATTCCAATAATTCTAGGTTAAAATTGTCAGAATATCACGCTTTTATTCTGCAACTTAATTGCAATTCTCTTCAACACAAACAATAATTTAAAATAGTTAAAATTATCTTGATAAATATTTTATTAAACATCATGTTGAATAAAATCGAATATATTATTCATCAAATAATTTTCACTGAACCATGTATGCTGAATATCAAAACTGACGAACTTTTATAGAGATTAAAATTCAGGCAGCCATCTCCAGAGCATCATTTAGACTTTAATGGTGCTCTGCATATAACCACGTACCGCAAAGATGCGACCTGCAATGGTGATTTCATATCAGAAATGGAACTTATATGAACCTGAAGCAGTGGAATTTCGAGAAAAATGTAACTTCGTGGAGTAAGATTGCTATATTTTTATGTTCTTCGGCCATCCATTGAATCTTATACTTTCTTAGAAGTTTGGTAAAATTACCATTGAAAGATACGTTTCAGCTATTAAGCGAATGAAATTTATATTGAGAAAATCTATGTGTAGCTATTTTATTAACTGTATCCTTGAAAAAAATTCGGTATTATTGTGAAAAATATTTCAAAATCTTTCTCTCCGCGTTTTGATATATTACATTTTCATACATATTTCTTGAATTTTGTTTGATTTAATTCTGCAAAACATTATATAAATGAAGAATTATTTGGTACTAAATGTTTCTCTTGTTTTGTAACTTTGACAGAAGCACTCTGTAGTTTTCGTTTGATATGAAGAAGTCTCTCCGTAACTTGCTGAGCTGCTTATTTTCTGTGCGATTATCTTCCCAGATTTACAGAAGACATTTCCTCTGGTTACTACTGAGGAGACGTTTTTACCTTAACGTGAGAGAAAACCGATGCTGCGGCTTCGGTGAGGATGTTGTTACTAATCCCTCTCTGTCTAGCGGCAGCTAGACACCATCCATGAGCCCACTCACCCTCAAGAAATCGAGAGCAAGCAAAGGATCCGTCTCGAAAGTCTCCCTAGATAGGCGAAGACAAGAGAGGATGTGCTCTGGGGACGCACTCGCTACTCCACACTTTGCGCATACCGGAAAAACTTTGTTACCGTGCCTGAAGGAGCAACTCCTCAGGTGACCGCTGACAAATCTGGACAGCGCCGTCTGGTCGGCTCTGTCACAGTCAAGGCCAATGGAGCCACCAGGACTGCTCCGCTTATACCAATCATGGGATGGAGGGACCCTCCACGTCTTTAAATCTTTGTTTTTTCTGATGGAATAAATCTCGTCAAATGTTAAGGAGGGGGTTGAACACAAAGGTTCAGCCGTGCCCTGCTTCGCCAAATTGTCAGCAACCTGGTTTCCATAAATATCCACGTGGGAGGGTATCCATTGAAGGTGCACCTCATGATCCACGCCTATATGTCTAAGTAATTTGAGTATAGATATGCCAGTACGATCGCCCACGTTGTTCCAGTCTTTCAAGTGTTGTATTGAACTTCGACTGTCTGATAATATCCATATCGCCCCGTAGTTGTTTTCATTCAGAATGGCCTCGAGTCCGGCCTCAATAGCCAACAGTTCACTTCTAAACACTGAGCAATTATCCGGGTTTCTCAATTTAATTTTTCTGACTTCTCTGGGATTCTTAATATATATCCCACTCCCGGATTGATTTTCTTCATTTTTGCTCCCATCTGTGTAAATCTGGATATCTACTCCAGGGATTTCGTTGATTAACTGGAGCGCCATCTGCTTCATGAGAGCCGGAACTGTATCAGCTTTGTTTACGGCCTGCTGTAGTTCTGTATGGAAGAATACTCCCAATAGTCCTTCCGATGTATTAATACAATTTTTTAGGGAGTGACATTCAACCTCCCGGCTAATTAGATTCAACTCTGAAATTACATTACTGTTCTCTCTATAGCTAAAGTCTTTATTTATCCTTGAACTGAGTCACACCACGGTGGCCTAGTGGCAAGTTCTTGGCTTCTGGGCCGGAGGGTTCCGAATGATGGAGCTGATTCTAAACCAATTTCAGCTGAAGATCCGATGTATATGGGGCTTTTTACACGTTAAATCAAAACGCAGTGGCCGAAAGTCCTTCCGTTGGTGTGGTGCCGATGCGTGGAAAGTATGGTGCCTGCTCAGGTGTCGACCTCGTCATTTGACCGCAGTTCAAAATTACGAGGTCCATCCTAAAATAGTCTTTGTGTTGTTTCAAAACGGGACGTTAATATAACTAAATTAAACTAATCTAAACCTGAATTGAATCTTGTCAATTATTTTCAGTTTTGAAATACCATTTTTATTAAGATTTTGATATTATGAAGATGCGATGTCCGATAGAGTTTTCATGAACTCTTTTTTTTTCACTTCAGAACTTTCTGATTCAAAGCAAAATAACATATTATTCTATCTTAAGTCCATTAAAAATAATATTTTATTATTTTAACGCACTAATTGTCGCACTATAAATAGTGTTGTTTGGGCAGTGGTATTTTTTCGCTAGAGAAGTAAAGAAGTGAGTTACGTATACTTTGCTAGATCCAGTTCTTCAAATTAAAGTGACGTGAATATATATTTCACATGGCAGGCAACGTTTTAATAAATCAAAACTTGCTTTTAGGACATAAACAATAAACTTTGAAAGTCCCAAACATAAAAATGATTTATATGTATAAATTTAACAAGTGAAGAAGATTATTATCCGAATGTTTCAGTATCGAATAAGCGATATTTAAGGTATTGCCCATGAAAGAGAGTAAAGTTTTGTTTTCAGTAATTCACCATATATATATGAAAGATCAGGTTTTAATGGTGAAGTAATTTATCTTGTTAAAGAAAAGACAGCAGTTGTTAAATCTTCATTTATTCCATCGTAGACAATAGTATGTTACATTGCAATAATTAAAATAATCGTATTATACGAGTATCCATGACCAGACATAAAAGAGGTAACGCGCGAAGCAGAGCGACGTTGTTATTCGTTTACATGTTGGAGTCAAAAAGGGCAGAGAGGAATGCGCAGAAAGTTTAAGTACCCAGAGAAGGGAATTTCCCCGGAAAAGCCTCGTGACTCGAAAAGAAAGTTGTAGTGCGCTTATTAAGATGAAAGTAGAAAGTAGAAGTAATTAAAATGAGGTGTAGTTAAAAGATTATTTAAGAAAGTTAAAAAATTAAAATATCATATATATATATAATATGTAAACATCCTACGTCATCTCTAGCAGCTGGAGCCGGTATCTAGTAGCTTCGCTAGCGCATTGAGCGTAAGGAATCTGCGATTTTTAAACACTCAAATGAAGCAGCAAAAATTGTGCTCGCGATGCTTGGGGCATCTGAAATGGCCACTGAGAAAATCTTTTTAACTTCAAAAATCATCTTACGGCTTCGCTAGTAGCGGGAGCCGGATCATAGTGGTTTCGATACCTAATTGAATGTAAGAAATCTGTGTTTATAGTGGAATTTGAAAAAATAACTTCGCTCCTAATAGACGTAGCGATACAATTCCTGTATTTTCTGGAACCTTCCATTTGTAGCCAAAGTCTCCAAATTTTCCGCAAGTTTCTCGCCAAGGTCGTGGTCATGGACTTCCATCCAATATGAATCCCTGTAAATCTCTCTTATAAAACAAAAGGCTAATATGCATTTCAGTTTCGTAACAGTATTATAAAGGTTTTAGTCAGTTTTCAAGTGGTTATGGCAGTGTGTAATTTATAAAGGAACGAACTTGTTTTAATGTGAAATTGTTTATTTTACACTTGAATGGTTCATCAATAGTTATTTTATAGAAAAAACTAGCTATTTCTTAGAATAACTAGGTAAAGTGAGAAATAATTAATCTATTATTCACTTTAACTGACTTGATCAGTTATTCTATAGATTAATTACGTATTCTATAGAATAACTGAATTATATATCTGTCTCTCTCTGTGTGTGTGTGTGTGTTACCGTTAAAGTGTACAGTCACCGGACAAAAAATTAGTCACCCCTAGAGACATCATGAAAAGCATCATTTAATACCGTGTAACTCCGCCTCTGGACTTGATAACCGCCTGGATTCGGTTAGTAAGCGAGTCCACAAGGTTCTGCAGGTACCTCGCATCCAGTTTAAGCCAGTCGCTGGGGATTTGATCGCGCAAATCCACCAAATTGCGGGGATGCTGATTTCGACGTTTTACCCGCTGTTACAACATGTCCCACAGATTTTCTTTGGGTTTATGACAGGTGATTTTTCAGGCCAATCGAGATGCTATAGGGTGTGTGAATGTTCAGCAAACCAGTCACATATTCTTCCAGCCCGATGAACTGTGTTGTTGTCATCTTGAAAAATAGGGGTAAAAAGAGCATACTCATCATGCAAATGTTGACTGAAAGGCAATGCCTGATCATCCAGAATGTTAAAAGAAACATGCTGGTTCATGTTCGTAGTCACTGCAGTGCGCGCGCAGTTGAGCACATGACTCAACTGTTGCGCCATCTGTAATGGTTCAACGATACATCTGCGCTTGCGCACTAAGATGACTAATTTTTTGTCCGGTGACTGTACAATGAACGGCTTGTTATTCTGTGTGTTCCAATGTTGTTGAATTTTTGAATACAGTAAATAGTAAGTATAACGCATTGACTTTATAATTCCTTCTTAAAAATTATTGAGAATAGAAACTATAGCATGAAATAAAAAGGAATAACCATGGGAAAAATTCTAGTGGAATGGTTCAATTTAAATTATTAATGATGAGTTCTATCATTTTTCATTACAGTTGCAATTTTTTTTTATAAATTACAAAGCGACTCTTGCGTGAACGACTAGTATAATTTTATAAACGGACCTCAACAGCAACATCATGTTTTCTTTCTTTCTTTTTCTGTAGAATTTTGTTTCAAATTCTTTCTAGAATTGCAGACACAGTAGTAGCTTGAACAAACACTTGTATAAAAACATTTTATTTCTTGAAGAAAATATCCCTAGAGTAAAACAAAAGTCAGAAGAAAATATTTCGTATGCAACTGCTCTCAGAGGATGCATTATTTGGAAAAAGCGTTCAGGAGCTTAAAATATTTCATGTAGAAAATTTCAATTGTTTCAACAAATCAAATATGCTACTAAAATCTGGAACATTAAATTTCCGTTTAATGTTTGAGTAATTAAAGCAAATGGAAGCATATCTACCTATAAATGTTATACTGTGCCTCTAATAGATATGTTTGAATAAACGGCAAAATAATTTGTAACATAATATAAAATCGCTACTTTATCGTATATTGCAAAAGAGAAACATTTTTCAACCATTCTGCGCAGATATTGAAATTTTGAACAAGTTTAACGAGTAAAAATTGCCATTTCGGTTCAGACAGGTAATTGCTTTGCAATAAGAAAAGTATAGAGATTCCTCTACTTGCGTCGTATCCTAACAGAAAAGCTATTAACATATAAAACATGAACTTCCATTCAATTATGCAGTAATAAATGCAAATGAAAACATTTCTACCGATAAAAGTTTTAAGCAGAATCTAATTAAGTATTTATGAATAAACTCAAAAATAATTTGTAGCATAATTTGGAATAATCGCTAATACATCGTATGATGCAAAGAAAAACATTTTTCAAATCATTCTGTGTAGAAATTCAATTTCTGAACGAGTGTAACAAGTAAAAATTGACACTTATGTTTGCACATGCAACTGCTTTGCGATAAGGAAAAAAATAAAGATTCTTCTATACGGTATGCTACTGAATAAGCTACTAACATATGGAACATTAAACTTCCATTCACTTATTCAGTAATCAAAGCAAATGAAAACATATCTACCGATAAAAGTTTTACGCAGCATCTAATTAAGTATGTGTAAATAAACGGAAAAATAATTTGCTACATAATATGGATTAGTCGCTAATACATCTTGTGTAACAAGGAAAAAGAAACTGGAGAAAGTACAGATAATAATAGCTAAAAGAGATTGAAGAACAATAATAAAAGCAATGTATTCTGGCGCGCTAACGCTGATGCATCCAAGAAAAATTGCGATGACAAAGATATTAAAACAATTGAAAGAAAAAGAAAACTATAATAGACATTAAAACGCAAGAAAATCTACGACATAAGATTGAAAAAACCAAGGAAGGAAGAATCCATCTGGAAAACTTCGTCAAAGGCCACTTTCCATTTTGGATTCTAATTGGGATAAGTTTTCTGTCGAGAGAAAACGACTTTAAGGTCAAATAAACTTTTCCTCCGTAGCCTGAACCAATCCCGTACAAATGGAAAAAAAATAGGGAGGAAACATTTCACAGAAACGAAATCAAAACAGTCTTTACTAACAAAATCTAGAGAAAGAAAAAAGGCTTAAAAAACTTTACTTACCACCGTCATGGCAGAACAGACGCCAACTGAAAGCAAAGGAAACTTTCTTTTCAGGCGTGAACACCTAGCTCCATCTAATGAGAAATACATTGACTAAAAGAAACCTAAGAACTTTTTTGTTATTTTTTATAATTTTTATTTTGTCTTTTTGTCATTTATAATTTTTTAATTTAAAAAAAATTATAAATTACAAAAAAAACAAAGTAAAGATTATAAAAAATAAAAAATAACAAAAAAATCCTTAGCCTTTTTAAGTCAATGTATCTCTCATTAAATGGAGCTAGGTGCTCACGCCGGCAAACAAAGCTTCCTTTGTGTTTAGTTAGCGTCTGTTCTGCCAAGGTAGATAAGGTATTTTAAGCCTTTTTTCTTTCTTCAGACTTTATTAGTAAAGACTGTTTAGATTTCGTTCTGTGAAATGTTTTTTTTTCTTCTATTTTTGTTTCCAATTGTCCGAGATAAGTTCAGGAAGCAGAGGAAAAGTTTATTCGACCTTAAAGTCGTTTTCCCTCGACAGAAATCTTATCCCAATTCGAATCCAAAATGGAAAGTGGCATTTGACGAAGTTTTCCAGATGGATTATTCCTTCCTTGGCTTTTTCAATCGTATGTCTCAGTTTTGTTGTGTTTTAATGTATATTATAGTTTTTATTTTTCCTTCAAATGTTTTAATATTTTAACAAGGAAAAACATTTTTCAAACCATTCTGCTCAGAAATTCAAATTTTGAGGCAGTTTAACAAGTAAAAATTACCATTTCTCTTTAGAGAGGTAAATGCTTTTACTATGAAAAAGATTCTTCTACCTGTTTCGGTCACTTAACAATGCAGAACAAAATATAATCCTTTTCTCTCGTCGAAGAACCAAAAAAAATTGGAAGCAAAAATAAGAATAATAAGTATTATTTACTAAAACTCGTCGTATAGATTCTACTGCAACAGCTATTTTTTCCCTTCCAATTCAGTTTTCAGGATCAACAAAACAACTAATTATAACAAGCAACTGCGGACTTTCTTTCCGATCAAATTTGAATTAAGGTAATTGATTCTTGCCTTGCTTACTACCCTAATTGCATACCTCATTAATCTTAAGGCAAAGAGGAAAAGTTAGGTACGGTTGGGAAAAGTAAAATGATTTCGTTCCGTGCTACATCATGCGCTGCGGGCGTTCTTCTTTGCTAGCTAGACCTTCGTTATTTCATGTTACTTTAATTGTTGTTCGGAATTTCTTTTTTCTCTCATTTTCTGCTTTATTTTCTTCCATGTTTTTTTCCCTAGTGGAGTGTAATTGTTGTCGATTCGTGGCTCAAATGCATTAAACTCGACTTTGAAATCCTGGAAGGGAGGAGACGGCTGGAAATTGGCTACACTCCAATAAGATTTGGGGAATTTGAGTTATGATCATTACAAGGTGGGATTGTTTGGAGCATGACATTTGCTCCTATGAAAAGGTGTTTCAGATGTGTTTTATGAGGACCGATTCTAAATGCAGAGCTAAATCGTAAACTCCATTAAAATGGCTTGAAAAAGAATGACTACTTCATCATCATCAATTGCTGTACGTTTATCAGTTGATTAGAAATGGTAGGAATGAATCTGACGCAGCCATAAATTAAAAGAAATGATTCGATGTTTTGTTAACAAATTGTCAAAACGTTTAAAGACATTTTTCGCTACTATTGTGCATTAATAATGCGAAATGTACAATAAGTAATCCAGTGAAAATTTTTTGAAACAAATTTGGTTGTTATGTTGACAGGTTTTTTTTTGCTCCATTAACTGATTATTATTGTGAATAAAAATGTATACGCATTTTTGAAATCACATTGATTAATCGATGAATTGTGTTGCATCCGTAAAATATTTTCAAGTCAGAATGGTTAAAATAAAAAACTATAGTTAAGAATATCAGAGTGTTTCGAGAAAATAAGAATCACCTGATTTTTGAAAAACTGTGTTCATACATTTTCAACTACAAATTATACTGACAGGAAGTGTGTTTATATTAATTTCAACACTTTGCGAATTGAAATGTATAAAAACATCGTTTTAGAATTACCAAACATCAAATTTTAATTCAGGAATTTAAATTTCTGAAATTTTTAAATAATTAACTATTAATAACTACTTAAGTCTGCACATGACCTTGAGAAAGCCTTTTATCTGCAAAAGCAATTAAAAAACAATTTTGGTGCTATACGTCTGTACACACGGAAATATCTATTCTAATTTTTATAAGAATATATATATAAACAAGATACAAAAGACAAAAATTCAAAAACATACAAGAAACAAAGGACAAAAAAAGACAAAAATTTAATAAATTGAAAAATATAATGGCGAGTCGCTCGTAAGGAAGGGAAGCCCGCCTATGATATTAATAAGTGCTTTTTTCTGCTAACGACATACGAAAACCGTAAAAACTTGTCGCTATCCCCCCAAAAAGCACAAGACAATTAAAAATGGAAAAATTCTGGAATGAGAGGCACAAACAATTAAAAAAATCGAAAGCAATATATATATATCAAAACAAACTTAGAAACACAAGAGAAAAACTCAAAAACAATCAAGACAAAATTGTATAAAATAGACAAAAACCAAAATAAAATTGAAAAAAATTGAAAAAATTGAAAAATATCATAGCGAGCCGCTCGCCGTATATATATATATATATATATCAAATACAATGTAATAATAATGTATAAATAATGTAATTTGATTTTAATTTCAATTTTTAGATTAATATATATAGAGAGGGAGGATTATTCAAGCAACAGACAATTCTACTCTAAATAATCGATCAGCTTCCAATACATTTTCCAACTAATACATTTCACCACTTATCATATGTATCGACTAATTAGATTTATAGACCAAATCAGCTTACACAGTATTACTGAGTATTGAATCATCGGTGCTTAAACCAATTTGCATGTATTTAACACCACTGTTGACGTTCTCTACATGGTAGTTTCAATGAAATAATAGTAACAGCAAGTATTTGTAAATCTAGTGAAATTTTTCTCAAATGCTAATGGATACTTTTATGGGAAATTGTTTTCTGTGCTACAGTCTGTTGGAATTTCGATAAATTGTAGGTTAGATTACGCCTTTTCGCTTATCTGTTTTATCTCAATAAAAATTTTCGTGAGAAATATTAATGACCAATAGTGACTACGCAATTGGCATCTGAAACATCATTCAGTAATTTTAAAATGAAATGCACTAATTTTCAACAATATTTGCGTCTTTATCTCGCGCTATTCAATGGATATATTGTTGCTTATTTTGCCTTTCAATTTTAGAAACGCGTAAATAAAATTAATTTTTTTTCATTTTTTATTTAAATTAATTTTGCAATAATTTTAAAGGGTCGCGTTTACCTGATGGCAGAATCTCGACTTTGGGATTGGAGGCGACCATTTTCTAGCCCCCATTTTACCAACGATACGGCATTTACGCCGGATTGGGACGCTTTAACCCCTCAGCACACGCGCGGGGTCTTTTTGACCCCACCCTTTCTATTTTGTTAAGAAATTCTAGGAATTTCTAAGCACTTGTACCTATTGCTTCCTGTACCTTCATGGGGAAGCTAGAAGAAAAACCCAGCAGCCAGCAAACCAGTGAAACGAGGTTTCTGACTTTTTATTGGGAGGTATGGGGTTAAATTGACTCGTGCGTGTGCTAACGTTTCAGATTCATTTAACGTTATGGCTACCCAGGTAGCACAACATGTTTTCCGATATTGTACAATATTGCTCGATATTATATAATATGATATGATATTGTACAATATTATCAATATTGCGAATATTATTCAATATCGTACAATATTGTTCGATATCGTACAATATTGTTCGATATCGTACAATATTGTTCAATATCGTACAATATCTTTGTGCTACTGGGGTATGACAGCGTACGAACGAGCGCAGCAGAGGAGTAAAGAATACAGAAAAGGTATGAAGAAAAGGAAATTAGTTCAATTTTCTTTTTTTTTTATTAAAAATCGCATTGGTGTCTTAAACTCAAGTTATTTGTCCGAAACAATGTTCTTTACTTTGACCATATTTTATTTTTTTAAAAATAGCCAATAAAATAAAGAATTAGTATCTAAAAATTTTGGGGTCAATATGACCCCGTGCGTGTGCTAATGTCCCAAAAATGGATGCGTGTGCTGAAGGGTTAAATACTTTGGCACATAATATCTGCCCTCTGGTTTAACACAAAGGAGAGGAAGTTGCAGCATCTTTTATTGTTCTTTTCGTCCGACCACGATTCGAATATATGAGTTTCGTACTAAAGTAGCCCTCTTGTTTCTACAGGCAGCGATTGCTAACTGATAGGAACGGCAGCAATTTTATTAAACGAAAAAAAAGGAAGGTCAGATGTTCATCCTTTGCTTATTCCTATTCAAATTGGAGGAAGAAAGTTTTTAAATAAAATTATTAAATAAAATCATTTGTTTCCAGTATCAATGACTAACAGTTCGAATTAATAAAGACAAATAGTGTAATAAATAAAAATAAAGGAGATGAATTTGTTAAATGTTAGCAATAATATGTTTTCATGGTCTGAAACAATTTATAATTCCACTTTTACTTAGAATAAGTGCTGTCTGACTTTCATAAAAATAAAATTTAAAAAAATGTATGCGCGTTTATGATGTACGAAATCGTGCTATACAAAACACTTTACTTATTAATTTATTAAAATACGACTGTTTCTTGAATATACTTTTAAAAAATGCCTCTTATTGATGCATTTCATATAAAATTTATTTATAAATTGGGTTAAACATATCTAAGTTGCCTAATTCAACCAAACTTCCATGAAAAGATAAGATTCAGGGAATCAACGGACGAGAATAAAAATCTGCCTTGTATATTCCACATAGTAACATTTTCTTCAAAATGCTGTTGCTTGAGTTTCAGATAAGTTCCATTTCTGATGGGAAATTACCACTACAGGTTATATCTTAGAGACGTGGTTTTATGCACTGCGTCATTAAATTCTAAATGACTAATCATTGAAGGCGGCGGTCTGGATTTTAATCTCGTTAAATGTCCATCAGTTCAGATGTTCATGAAGATGTGTGCTTCATTAAAAATTAGGTGGTGAATAATGTATTCGATTTTGTTCTCTGGGTTTTCGAGTAAAATATTCATCATGATACTCTTAGCAATTTTGTATGATTGTCTATGCCGAAGAAAATTTCAGTTAAGGAACAGATTTGAAGCATGATTTTGAAACGTGAATTCTATTCGTAACTGGGTCAGTTGAATTAAAAATTATTTACTAAGCAAAGATAAGTGTCTCATTACTAACTTTTACACTCACGTGTTTTGGCAGTTTACGTATCATGGTAAAAATTTAGTCCTCCTTGTAAGCATATTTAATATTTATGCCTGTCAAAAACTTGAATTCAACTTATTTATTGTTATAACAGTGTATGGTATCAAATAAGTGGCTACAGTAAGATGTTGACTACTTTGAATATGATTTAAAAATAAGAGATGAGTACGAGTACGGTTGAACGATGTTACGATGTACGCAGATACAAAGTGTAATAGTTGTGTTTAAATGTTCTAATAAATGTTTGTTTAGTCTTAGAAGAAGTCTTATGAATGTCAATCAGAAGCCAACATCCTGTAAGCTTATTGTGGGTTATAAGTTTTATGTTCATATCTTAAATGCTCATTGCTTATCTGTGTCGATGCTTTGTTTTCCACAAACATTTATACTTACTGTGCGAGACATAAATTTTGAAACTATATCCACACGTCTTATTTCTTTATTTCATAACTCCTAATGCTAAAATTAATATTTACATTTCTCAAAAAATACATTTAAATTAACAGTTGGAGGAAATAACCCCCATCAATACTAATCAAAAGATTCAAATTGTTACTTGATCAGTTCTAGTGCGATCACCTTGGAAATATTTTTTTAGTGTATATATATACACTAGTATTATATATAAATGTACTAGTATATTTAGTGTTTTATTCAATGTATATATAATATATTTATAGTGTTTTTACGAAAAGTCTAGAGTCACTGCTATGGATATAAAACTCTAAAGCCGAATGATTTATTTAAAAGCAAATTTTATTTTACCATAAATGTTCTCTGGGGGGCACCACGAGTACGGGGATAAAAAGCAGTACGATAAGTAAAAGGGATCTCACTTTTCCTGGGACTATAGTAATGGGGGATTGAATCTTCCCTCCAGTGATAATGAAAACCTCCTGCGGGAGAGGTCAGGCCGTGGCCGGTGGTGACAACTAGAACTCTGGCCTTAGTACTCGAGCTACTGCAGCGGCTGTCATTCAGAGTTCCCGGAAGCCAAGGCAGAGGGGAGTGATTCAGTTTAATGTCTTACCATAAACCTTATAATTGCAATAACTACAATTGTTTTTCTTTAACCTATTAAACGATTAAAAGCGAGAAAATGCAGAACTTTTAAAGGATATTACAGAGTTATTAAGAAAATTACAGAATTTATACAGGATATTTTCTGAAAAATTTTGAAGGATAAGAAATAGAAGTGCTTGAAATCATGACAAATAAAAGTCTAGATCATTCTGAAATTTAAGCTGTTAAGAAAAAAATTGAAAGTGAATGAAATAGAAAAGAATATTGAATAAATTATATAGAAAACTATTGATTCTTGAAAGGGTAGTTATTAAATGAAAATAAAGCTGATGTAAGATTCTTCTTTTTTAAAAAAAGCACCAGTATGAATATAATGTTGCTTCAATTTTTTATGAAGTTTCAATTCCAAACATAAGAAAAACCGAATTTAATTAAATGCGACGATGAATCATATGGAACTTCATTAACATTTATGAATTTCTGGAATTCTGCTTAAATAGTCTTCTTTTTCGTTTGCTTAAAACCATGTTTTCTCCTCGCTTATGATTCTCAATATTTTATTTTTTCTTTATACATTTTTATAATGCTTTACAAAGAAACAAATTTCATGGAAAGTTAAACATCTAAAATATTGTATAGCAACGGATTCGGAAGCCCTCCGCGCTTTTGCGCATGCGCCGTGTGAAGTTATTTTCATCAAAATAGGGGGAAAGTGAAGAATGGAAGGGTGATGTTTATATTTTACTGAGCGTGATCTAACAAAGAACTCCGGAAATTCGCTCATATGACTCATTGCCTGACACCCCTTTCCGGTGTAAAATCGCCCAAAAGTGGTAGTCTCGGAATCCGTTGCTGAACTATAGTTACGTAGAGCAAATTGACAAATTTAAATCATGATTTGTAATAGAATTTTACGGATACGTAACTTCAAATCAACGATGTATTTGATCATATGAAAGTTAAAGTTATTTTTAAAAAATGCTTGATGTTGTACTAAGAATTGACTCAAAAAGAATTAATATATGAGAAAGTGAAAACTGGTAACAATATTGCTCCAAATTCGCAGCATTTTTTGCTTACACGGCTGTGTCATTATTTAACATATAAATCAGGTACATGAAACCAAAATTGTTTTTCGAAACGGTTTCTTATACGACCCTCGAAAAATCTTTAAGTGGAATTCTTAGACCTTGAAACTCAGCTCTGAGGAAAATATGACTACTGAGAGCAGTTGTTCCTGAAATGTTTTTGTTGACTTTTGTTTTACACCAGGGAAAACTATTTGAAAGCGAAAATGTTTTCCTCATTCAAGTATTTGATTAAGTTGCTGCTGTGTCAACAAAAGCTGAATTTGATTTGGGATAGCTGGATTTGTACTGATGGTTGAGCGATATTTTCCCAGATCATCGATAATTGGTTGATTTCTATTTTATTCTAAGAAAGTGTTAGAAAACTTTATAGTGAAAATGTTTTCTCGGAAACAGCTGATAAACATCGATAGCAAAAGTTTAGTCTGAAGTTAAAAACAGATTAATCAACTTGTTGCAAGAAACATTAAAAGTGCGAATTAAATTAATGGAGTAAAATTAGTATTTTAAAAACCTTTTTTGTATTCTTGTAAATTCATAAATTTATCAAAGCATTGTTGATGCTTTGTATTTAAAAAGGAGTGATTGCTGCTTTTATATTTCCTAATACTAAGAGTGAACATATTTTAAATGCTTTCTCTTCTATTTATTGGTAATTATAAAGCATTCCTTTTGAAAATACAAATCGTTGTTATGGAAACTCTTAATCAAAGACATGGTGTAGATTTCAAATGGAGAACTAGCAAACAATAATGAAAATAACAATCTGAGCATAGGTATAAAGGAGAAAAATGAAACCTCTAATTAGAAGCTTTGATGATTATTGTCTGTTTGATAACCTAAGTGATGATCTTTTTGTCCTGTGGATGACCATTGACCAGTGACCTATGATCATTGTAAATTATAAATAAGTTTTTATGAACTTTTAAAGATATTTTCACGCTTCTTTTGCATCAGGTTAATTTTTTCACTGTTGGAAATTGGTTTAAATGGTTTAATTGTGGGAACAAGAATCTAATTCTAGTTGTTTAAAATCAAGAAAAGATTACTTTGTATGTTCATAATATATTAAGTAGGAGTGTATGGAAATATTAGGAATGTAATGCATTAATGCACAGAGAATATTTTATAAATATTATTTACGTCTTTCTCAATTTTTAGTGTATTATATGGACCCAATAGTTCTTCCATGAGAAACATGGTATGGTTTTAGTACTTTTACAAAATGTTTTGTTTTGAGAAAGAAAACGTAATTCAGTCTGTGGACATGGAGTGTTGTATGCAATCAAGAATTTCACAAAAAATAATAAACCAATTATTTTCGATAATTTATTAAAAGATTGTCGAATATTTAATTGTTCCTGATTGAGAAAACCGTAAAACGGTTAAATGCTAAATCCTATACCATATTTTGGAATATTTTTACGGTAAAACATTATTTAAAATGAGAAAAAAATACTTATTTCCTCAGCTAAGTATCACTTAATTTCTTTTTTATTGGGCCAATTCATTAACAACCTTGCCACTGTGTAAATATTATCTCACATACTACTTAACCCTTTTAAGCTCACTACATGTTTCGTTTTGAAAATTGCTAAATTTCTTTCAAAAATGAGTATTAGACATGTAGCTGATCATAAATATGTAAAGGAAAAAATTTAGCATTTTTTCGTCTTTAAGAAATTTATAGTTTCACAGTGAAACCAATGAACGGTAATGGGCTATTTTTCCTCTTAATAAGTTATCATGTAATTGCAATTTGAATTATATATTTAATTTATAAGTATAATTTAGTATTCAGGATATTTAAACTTCATAAAATTCAGTATTACTTTCGAAGATTCAATTTTAAAAAATATAAATTTCTGGAAGAACCCTCCACATTTTGTTTCTCTTAGAGAATAAAAGCAATTTATCTCTTGCAATGCCTATATCTTTGTGAATACTAAGGTATTGAACTGGAATTTTTGTATAAGTTGGTCTTTATATCTGGTTCTTAAGTTATGAAAGAAAAATTACGCTACGTTTCGCCCATGCGCAGTAAAAAAATGCTCAATGTGTGGTTTCACTGCGAAACCAATGGACGCGAAAGAGTTAACTGCACGCTGTGCTGCTTTTTTTTCTGGGAGAAAAGCATTGGTTTTTAAAACTCCCCACGGTGAGTGCATTTTATGTTTCACGAAAGGATTTAGAAATTTGTTATTTTGGTAAAACCCGAATGTAAAATTTCGCTGGTATTTTTTTAACATATAATTTCTCGGTTCGCAAGTTAAGACTCTTGTCGTTTAACTGTTGGGACCGCGGTGGCCTTGTGCCATTGTACCGGAATCTGAACAAAGGGATCCAGGTTCGAAAACTTGTACCAATAAAATCCGCCTTGTATGTGGGCCTGTTGGACACCAAATCATACGTAGGGGTCAAGATCCCTCCGACTGGCGTGGTGCGAAAATTTGTAGAGATTTTCCAGATCAGGTGTAGGCTTCATCTTCTGACAGTAGTTCAAAATTACGAGGTCCAACCCATCGTTTCAAGACGGGGCTTTCATATAACTAAGCTAAACGTTCAACTGTTAACCAATGTTTTCTTTTAAACGCATTATTTCAGACATAAACCTTATCTCAATTCAAAATGTCATTCCTAGCATAAATTTCAAAAATATACAGACGACCGATTGTGCTGAACTAACGGGTATTAAAAATTTTAATTAAGCATTATTAAACTTAAAATTCGGTACAGATATGATTTGAAAAATTTGTTAAAAATGAAGCAAGTACCTGAAAGAAAGGACAGAAATGGAACAAATGATGGTCATAACGAATAGAAAAATATCAGTGTTTGTGTAAAATAACTTATTTTTCGAGTAAGCATCTTAAAATGCCCCGGCGAATTTCACTCGCTGCGAAACTTCATCTCATTCATGATCTAGCTAAAGAAATGCGATGTGGCAGTTATTTCCGGAATAGAAGGGAATTATAGGTGAAACGAAAGAGAAAAAAATGTCGATAAAAATCGACAGCAAAAATTGAAACATCACTAACTGCCAACTGAAATACAAAATTTCACGACTGCTGTATAATAAAGAGAGAGAAAGAGAGATAAAAAAGGCTTTAAAAATAGTATTTGACGTTTTTGAAAGAGAAACTTCCCGATATGATTTAGCTCGCATTTACAATCGATATGTGAAATCCGTTTAGTTAAAAATAGTACAGATGTTTCAAAATCGAATTTTATGATTTTCGAATCAAAAAATCATAAAATTCGAATAAAATATAAAGATTTTCATAAGCAGTTGAAGTCATTCAATTGGATTATAATTGATTTATGAAATGAGATATCCATTCTTCTGAAAATTTTGAGTCATGTTAAATGTCAGACATTTACACGAATTTTTCACCAGGGACTATCAATGTTGCTTATAAGTTTATGATAAATATGCCTTTAAATATACATTTTTGATTCTTAGAACAATCTCGAAGAAGCCTCATGAAATAGAACAAAGAAATTATAAAATACAAAAAAGATGTTTAATCCTCTAAAATCTCCCAGCTAACAGTATGTAATCTTTTTCTAAAAATGTCATCATGTCTGTTGCAAGAAAGTACACGAAGATACTGAACTTAAATTTTTGATAGTCGCATATTAAAAGTTATTTTTACGTAAGGAAGTTTTAGACGATTAACTATCCTTTTTGATTTACAAGAACTGATGTTGATTTAGTAACCAAAAATGAATGTTTGCACCGTATCCTTAAAGTGTTGCTGAGATAGAAATATATCGTTAGCAATGTAGCAAGAGTACTAGGCAAATTCTTCTAAACTCCTGCTATGAATTATAGTTCTATGTAATTTAATAAATTAAAACAAACATCAGCTCCTGAAACATGAAAAATAAATTCTTAAAATTCGTCTCACTGATAATTTAAACCCAAGTTCTTTTCATATTCTCCAATGCTCTAATAAAATACAATTACGTGATTCAATGTGCAGAGAATTGTATACAAATATGAACGGATACTACAATCCTAACTTTAAACTCTATGCATAAGCTTGAACTTTTGTTGCAGCCTCTGAAATATACTTCTAGTTATTTCTCAGCTTTGTATTTCTCATTCAAATATGATGAATGAGCTGAAGTAAGCACAACACTGATTCGACTTCTGATAGTCATGAGAGAAAATGAGTTTTGATCTTATTTTGAAGGCGTACCCTATAAACCTTTAGAAATTTTGATCTGATAGTTGTTAAAAACTTAAAAATTAGCTTTTAAAGTTAATAATTGGTTCTTTATTGAGTTTAATCCATTCTCTGAAATCTTGAGAATATTCTTTCCATTGTGGTTACATTATACACATAAACATGAATTATCTGCTTTGGAAATCAATATGAAAAATCGAAAAATATGGCTCAAACGCTTATAGGGCTGACTCTGTATAAACACAGGTGCGTTTTAAAAGCATGAGACATGATTTGTACACATTCACTTTGGGCAGTAATTTTCTACCATCATCAAAATCTCTCGAGGCAATGGTTTGAATAATTACCTATGGTTTTTCAGTACAGAATGTTACTATTTGCAAATCCTTTGGAGTGCCCTCCTTCTTCAAGGCTCACAGATATGGCCGTGGAGAAGAAACCACCCACTGTGTTAATTAGACCCTTGATGGCGTTAATCACATAACTCTTCTTTGACTTCCTATCTCCATTCAAATCTAACCAAACCCCCGGGACCATCTATTTCCCGCCTTTCAATGGAAACCATCTGAGCTCCCAAAATACTCCAAATCTTCGTTAAACTGTTTAATTTTCTGTAATGTTTTTCAAAATAAGAAATAATAATATGAAAGTTAAAAATTGCAATCTTTTTTAAAATAATTTTTATTTTCTCACTCCCTCATTGACACTGATTTTGAGTAAAATAATGTGGTAGAAAGGAGTAATTCCAAATTTTCGATGATTTTTAAACATGAATGATCCCGAAATTTACCTTAGTTGAGTAACTGAAATCAAAGAGGTAATTTATTTTTAAGTATTATCTTGTTTTACTTGAACTGATGGGTATCGTAGCTCTCTTATTTGCTCATTAAAACTGTATGCTGAAGACACTACAAATCCTTTCAATAATCGTGTATAAGTGCCAGAAAATATTATTCATTAAGTGTTGGCTTCTCGATTGACATTCATAAGACTTCTTTTAAAACAAAACAACATTTATTAAGCACAACCATTTCACTTCGTAACTGCATACAACGTAACTCCGTTCAATCGTACCGTACTCGTAATCGTCTCTCTCTCGACTCTTTCTAAAAATCAAATTCAAAGTAGCACACATCTTACTGTTGCCACTTACCTGCTATCATACACTGATATACAATAATTATGTTGCAGTCATGCTTTTGTCAGGCATAATATTAAATACGCTTACATAAGATAATTAATTTTCTCAGTATTTGTTTAATCCAACCATGGTAACCTGCGGCCTTTTTGAGTTTCTTACGTGGGCTTAGCAGTTATTTACAATTTGTACTGAAATTATATAATTGTCTGTAATATAGTAATAATTATAGAACAATAACCCTCAAGATTCTGCCCGTGAGGCCTTTTGCCCAACTGCGGAAATTTAATGACGCATTTCAGAGCAAAAGAGTTCCCAACTCTACTCTAATTTGTTGTTCTAAAACCAAGATAATGAAAACAAATCTTATAGTATATAAGTTAAAATTTCTGCAATTTCTTTCTTAGAGAATTTATTTTACTAATATGATAAGATCTTATGTAATGCTATTATGTAAATTTCCCTGTGGTTTCTAATGTATTTGATTTGGGTAACGAAGGAGACCAAATAAAATGTTCAAAAGAACAAACCTATTTGTAAACAGAGATGATAAAATTCGATGTATACTAGTCTAGATGCATAAAATATTAATATAAATATTTACAGTACCATGAGAAACGAATGAAACACCAGCAGTGTTTAATCCAAATAATTATATTACTGCTGCAAACAAGAACTGGATGTTCATATTTCTATGTGTATATTTTAACTGAATCTATTTATAGATTGCAACTCCAAGAGAACAATTTTTCTTTCGGTCTGAGGAATTTGAGAGTTGCTGCGTTTACTTACGACCACTGAAAGTTCCGAAGGTTTCAACTGCTAGTTTAGGATGTTCCTATCTCATGAAAGCCAACAAGTTGCTCACCTTACGTTAATCTTCATTCGGATATCAGATTCAGTTGATGAATACGCCCGTAGATTTTATTACCGCATTAAATAATATTAGAACATGTAATCAGTATTTGATAATAAAAGTAAAGAATTAGCTTTAATTTTGAGACAGATATTAGATAAAATGATATTTAAAATTTAAAATGATCTTTGATTATTTATATTTAGTTATATTGTAACATTGTCTCATTGCATGCGTTATTTTCACATTTCGAAGTTTTCAGCAGAGTTTTGAAGAAAAAAATGCTACGTACTAAACATAATTCATGTTCGAAGCACTTAACAACTTTATTTAAGCTTATCTTGGCTAGTTTTTGAGGAAAATTAAAGAAATTTCGAACCGATTGCCCAGATTTTTGTATTTGATAACAAACTGCAGAAAACTGTAAAAGAGGCTCCAAATAATTTGCAACAGAGTCATAATTGCAAGTCTTGATAATCAGACAAGAGCGTTTTTACTGGCATCGTTTCGTAACTAGTTTCCTGAAATATAGTATTCTGATTTTTTAAAATAAAATTATATGTTTTTTCATGAAATAAAGAAAGATCTTTCAGTAAATTTCTACAGTTATAAATGGAGGATAAATAATGGATAAATCATAGTAGTAGGTATCTACCTGAACCAATGCCAGCATTTCTCCTTCTGTTTACTTGGAAAATTGTTTGACTGAAATGAAAGATCGTAAAATCAAATTTTTGGAACACGGGAAGTCAAAATCAATCATCAGTTTTAAAAACCGATGGGAATTGGCATAGCGGAATGGTAATGCTGGAATTAGAACGAAATCAAAATCCAACACTACATGCGCCAATTCCAATTTGGGATCTGGATCCGAGGGTAGCGGCACATCAAAGGATATGCCTACCCTGAGACCTGGCGTCGAGGGTAAGAATGAAACTCGAAATCTCCCGCGTAGGGACGCGCCAGCGGGGGGGGGGCCCCAATTCTGCGACTTTGAATCTTGTCTAAAAACAGACTTTGGACCCTCCGTGCATGTCGTGCCTCTTGAATGGAATGGAATGGAGTACAGATGAATGCCCAGCTTAATATATCATCTCCATTTCCGGTTCCAATTTGAAATACTTAAAAGAATTCTATAATTTACTAGCAGTACGCGCACGGCGTTGCACGTGGAATCATGACTTTAACAAAATGAAAAAAAAAAAACGCCCACAATGACATGAAGCAGTTTTGAAAACAAAATCAAAACAAAAGATACACATTTTTTTATTTTCCTGCTTATTTTTTTCGCGCTACAGTATAGAGTACGTTAATCCAAAACAATATTACAAAATTGGAACGTGAAAATGATACAGCAAGCAAAATATAAATCAAATACGAAAATAATAATCGAAGTAATTCATTCAGGTGAAGGTCATGACATACCCTGCGCGTCCGCCAATCAAAATTGGCATCAACGTTCCGAAGAAGTGCCGCGCGAGGAACTCGATCGAGAAAAATAACTCTCAACGGCCCAGAAAAAAATAATTTAAAAAAAAAAGGGAAAAGATATTTTAACCGTTCTTGTTTTAAATCCGACAGAACCGTTCTAGTTATAAGCTGAAAATAATTGAAAATAATGGTGTTATTAGAAAGTCGGATGCAACAAATTTAAAAACAAAACTAACATTTAGATGGCAAAACTGACTATTTTTTAAAAAATTCTCAAAATTCAGTAAATTACGTTAGAAATTCAAAACTAACTTTTAGAGCGGAAATCGCGTGCTCTTTCCGATGGTCTATCTATTTTTGTCGTACAATTATTCGAAACCATTCTATTGAGAAATTAGTGCGAAAAATCAAACAAAACAACACAAAACATTAAATAAAAAAAATTCTAGATTAAAATTTAAAATTTCGGCTTCGAGGTGCATTCAGTCACCATTACGACTACCTGTGTGCCAAATTTCATGGCTGTAAGTGCGATAGATTCGTCTGGACATCGCAGACAAACACACACACGCGCACACAAACATTGCCTTTTATAAGTATAGATAATATCTAAAAATTAAAAAAATTAATGATAAAGAAACGACAGGCAAATTGATATTATTGAATAAATTGGATAAAGTTGTCGGAAAATTTTTTAAAGATTTTGTAAAATGTATGGAATGAAAGCAATTTTTAAAGCAAAAGTCTAAAAACCATTTAAATTTTGAATTGTACTTTTTCGTGTATTTTTACATTATTTGTCTTTCCCTAAAGTTTAAAATACCATAGTATATCATAATCTCAATAGTGAATGGAAAATACACAAATGAAATCCACAATACAATAAAAACATAATATGAGCAATTTGTCTTTTTTTTTAACTTAATGGCCTTTGTGAAAATGTCTTTTTTAGTTAAGTGCTGTTCATTAACTTAAAACATGATTGGAAACTAAAGACACTAAAGATAATTTTTGTTGGCGGAAAATAACTACTTAAATCTATTAAATAACTATTTTAAGTACAATTTTTTGACAACAAAATTGCCATAGATTTATTTTTGTATGTTCTGAAAGCCTTTGCTATAATGAATGAATATTTAAGTATTTTATATTTACGTTGAAAGCTCTTGTTCGGGATTTATGTACTTCTACTTTCTTGTTACATTGAAAGCAATTCTTGGAAGCAGAACTTTTTCGTCAGTTTCAAATCTAGAACTTCTCAACTTTCCATTCTTTCAAATGCAATGAATATTAGCTATAAAAATTATAAGAAAGAATGAATTGCTGATGATCAAGTCTCATGAACAACAAAATCAATGATCGTCATTAGGTAATTCATTTCTAGTTTTCTGTTAGAGACAAGACTCTTAGAGTAAAGGAAAAGAAATCGAATCGATATAACTTTAAAAATAATCAAACAATATCATACATTTGTGTTCCTAACTGACTTCATATTTTGATATCAATGATGTTTTCAATATAAATCCTGGCCAAATCTATACATATTTCGACATATAAATTTTAAAAAAACCCAAAATAAATATGTTAATATTTCTAAATAATGTCATTTTAAATTTTTTTACACTGTGAATCCAGTTTATTCTTACCTAAATCTCATAAACTGTACAAGCTGTTCTGTACTCGTTAAAGAAGTTCACTGTCATTCATAAAATATGTCTGACTTAAAAATATATTTTTTGAGTTGTTTCCCTATGGAATTCAGGGGCCTATTTGTAAAAATCTATACATATTTCGACAGGGAAATTTAATGTCTTAATGTTTTCTAGTAATGGTATTTTTAATTTACTTTTACTCTTGAATCCCAGTTTATTCTTACCCAAAGCTCATAAATTGTACAAACTGTTTTGTTCTAGTTTAAGAAGTTCGCTGTAATTCTCAGAATGTGTCTGACTTAAAAATACATTTTTTCAGATGTGTCTCTATAGAATTCGGCAAGCCATTGATAAAACTCTGAAACAAATGCGCTAAAATTAATGTGATAATTTTGCCATGTACTCTTTGTAAACATCAGAAGAACAGTATACAATTTTCGATGTTTCGGTACTGTAGATAGAGTGATGGAATTCTGATCCCCTTAAAAACCTTCGGAATATTCCACATGCTTTGTATCCACAATAAATCTTTGTGAAATCAAATAGTGCCGCGTAGATGATGAGATTGGAATGCAAAATATAACCCCAACGACATGTCCCTGTCCATCATATTGCAATCCATAATTTCAAGTTCGTGCTAGATACCCAATATCGATTCTAAACAGAGTGCCAATGTAACAAATAAAATTAAATTTTTTCAGTTTTCATGATGGAACTGAATTTTTAAAGCTATTTAGTATGAAATTATATTTTTAATTCAAATTTTTTTCCATGTTGGAAGCAATATAATTTTAATATTAACGTCAATGTTTGTTTTGAGAAATGTAATTCTTTAGATCGATGTGCAAGCTGATAATAAAATAATTTCAGTTGTTGTTAATAACAAATGTAAAAATGTGGTCCATTTTTTAAGAATTTCAAAACAAACTGAATTTATCTAAAACAAACAAAGGACGGAATTCCGAGTACTATACAGTGATTCGAGGTTTTCTAACAGTTTGTAGAAATAATCAGGAATGTTTTCTTCAGATTTTTGAGCCGGAAATTTTATTTTAAGTCTTTTGAATTTACAGTGTTATCTCTCAGTTCTTGCTTTATTTATTATCATTATTTTCTAATTTAATAAATAAATTGTCCAGTCTGTTATATTGTGTATTCTTTGTTCAAATCCCAATAACTTTTGAGAACAAAAATAAATGACTATTTTATAATGAAATTCAATTCATTAATAATACTGACAAAATAAATTATTTTTACAAGAATCTGAATCAAATGGCATAAACAAAGCATAATACATAAAATATTTTTGTGACGATATGTATTGAAGTCATGTATTGATAATAATATTTTTGTTTCGTATGCTGTGTTATGAAATGAATGTCAAGCAATATCTAAAAATGGATAGAATAAAAATAAAAAAATACTTATGAATTTATCATTTATTAATGTTGTTTATCATTTACACGTTCTCTCCATTTGCAAGATTCTAGTTATTTTATTAAAAGTTTAGTAAAGGAGAATGATCTATTGAAATTACAAGCTTAAAACTTTTTAAGCGATCAGATTTCTTCAAGCACGTTTCTCGCTACATTTATCGTAAGAAAACTTGTTAAATAAATTTGAAACTTAATTTATCATGGGAGAAAATATGCAAAATCAGTCATGGGTTAAGCTATGGAAAAATGGTAACGGCAGAATTTTATAAATGGAAAATTCAAAGGGGTTTTTAAACTACACTGGTGTCCAAAAATAATGAAAAATTTTGAAGATGCTGAAAAGTTGAGTTAATATAGATACTACGGTTTGTAATCAGTTGTTGAGAATAGTGGGACATACTATCGTCGGAACTCACATTTTACAGTGACGATTTGGACACGATGTCATTTAGGGTGTGACCAGAAAGGGATGAAGTCGAAAATGGAGTTTGACCCGTCCAATTTCACATAAAGCTGATAACGAGCTGCGACTTTCATCAACGGTTATATTTGATGTGCATAATATTTACATGCAATTTCGTAAACACAGCACAGATATTCGGAAAGTTATAAAGGTTTTCTTAAAATATCCCAAATTTTTCCGTATGTTTTTGCTTATAACGTGAAGAGCTTGACTCCAAATTGTACGAAACTTACAAAATACTTGGCAATATGTAAAAGAAGCATTGTATTAAAATTTGAATTAAAACATCTGGATATTACAGGAAATATGAGTATTTAAAGTAAACATTTTTTTACTGAGCATATGCGACACGTAGCGCAATTGTTCTTTCATAACTTCCGGGCCAGATATATAGGGCAACTTATGTAAAAATTCCAGTTCAATACCATTAATATTCAGAAATATATCGGCTATGCAGCGAAGCGAATTTTGGTACACTCTAAGGGAAGCTAAATGATTAAGGTTCTTGCATAAACTGATACTTTTGAAACTTGAATCTTCGAACAGTAATATTGAATTTTATGAAAGTTGAATATCCTCGATACTCATGTATACTTAGAAGTTAAATACATAATTTAAATTACAGTTCGATGTTCACTAATATTACATTTTTACCTGTCATAAATCAAAATAAAATTAATATTCAGAAGTGATTTAAATTCACTATATATTTATATTGTGTTTTAATGAAAAAAAAAATTGTTAAAATAATACTATCACAGAAATTTAAATTATAATATTTAATTAGACACTCTACACCATAAAGATAATATTTACTAGTAATCCCCTCTTATTTTGTCCTTTTTTTTCTTTTTACAGTAAGCAAAATAATTTAATAATGGAATTCATTTGTGTTTAAAGCAGCAAGTTCAAAATATTTGGTAACCCTAATTATAAAACCTATTTTAAAATGGATGCATAACAC
Organism: Araneus ventricosus; assembly: GCA_013235015.1. Taxonomy (NCBI): domain Eukaryota; kingdom Metazoa; phylum Arthropoda; class Arachnida; order Araneae; family Araneidae; genus Araneus; species Araneus ventricosus. The sequence goes on from BGPR01000623.1 coordinate 441,803, forward strand.
ATAACAAAAGATTCACAAATTGCTTTTAAAGGAATTCTTTTATATTAATACGAATATGTTTTAGTCAAGCATTGATCATCACATAAAAAAATTAAATAAAGCATCCACATCCTGTTCTGTTTAGAATATTAAGACCCTCACACCATTCTTCAATTTCCGATTCTTTAGAAATTTTCCATGCTGGAGATCTTATTTTACATTCTTCTAGACCATCATCATTACAAAGGTATTTATATAAGCTAAACATTCTTATTCCCCTGCTTCATTAAGGCGAGGAGTACAATCTTCGTCAATAAATCAACAGGAGTTTGTTCAAACAAGACTCTTAGAGGATTTGCATAATTTACGACAGTGAACGGCGCATATATTCAAATTATTTTTGCTTCTTCTTTCTTCCACTTCCTCGATGTTTGTAGAGGAGAAGATGATGATGAAGAAGAAGAAAGATTATTCCTTCGAGCAAAACTTTTTCTTCTCCGAATTCGTATTGGAAACAATCTCAACTTCATCTGACACCGAACTTTTTCAGTTGTTTCCTCATGCATAAATTATTCATGAACGAGATTAATAGTTACCGCAGAGGAAATAGACATAATACTTTTCGCATCTCGGTGATAGCCAATATATAACGAATATAAATACCAGACGCTGCATGCAGATTATTCTAATAGAAATATCTGGACTCAAACTCAGTCATCTCATAATTTTAATTTATTTATTCGCCCCACAAATATGAATATATTGGTGTAAATCCAATGAGCAAATACATGCAGTTTTTTTATTTATGGACGAAATGAAATGAATTATTTATTTCATATTGTATTTTATTTAATCAGGAAGAAATATCTGCTTTAAAAACATTTTCTATCCATAATATTTTTAAAACTTCTAAATCACAACATGATGAATAGAACATCCAGTAAAACTGAAAGTGAAAATTCAGGATATAGGTTTTATATTAGTATTAGAATATGAATAACTTTGCATGCAACGTGCAAAGCAAAAGAGTAGATATACGGATAGAAGCGTTTCTTTTAAACTATTTTATGTTCAGCTTAATTTTAATACATTCTATCCGTGATATTCTATTTTGCTTGATTCGATTTCGATCAAATGCAATGATTTGTTTAGTTACTTTATTAGCAATCAATAAATTCCATGGAGCTATTAATTAGCGAGATTTTCTCTTTCATCTTTTTCGACGTGGCCCTGAGGATATCTTTTGTTAGCAGAGTCAGCATAACAATAATACTTTAGTAATTTATTAAAACTATAAATGTATAAAAGTAGTAAAAGTAGTAAAGTAGCGTGAAAAACATTCACTTTCACATTTAACAATTTATAAAAATGTTTTGATTCAAGGAACCTTTAACTCCAAAAGACACCAGGTTACGTTGATTGTCTCCTAAAATAATAACTGGTCATATATCTGTCGTTAGTGTAATTTTGGAATATCAATGAAAATCACATAATATACTTGGAAACCGGTTCTGATATTATACTAAGGCATACAAGCTAATCTATCTTACAAGTCAAAACATTCTGCAGATAAAAATGAAAGCTTCGTTATTCCCAAAAGGTAAAGAAATAAAGCTTATCATACTTCTATATCTTTCATAATTAAATATATAAACAAATGAATGTCATAAATGGAATCATCATGAAGAATGTCCTTTCTTATATTAATGTCGTGGTAAGTTTCAGCAAAAATAACACTTAGGAAATCATAATTATACAGCATTTACAAAAATTTAAAACTATATGTGTGTTTTCGCCCACACTCTTGCATACAACGTTGCCTTTTTGCAAATAAAATGCACGATTCAATTAAAATAATTCGATATTAATGAATTGAACAATAATTAACATTTTCTGTGATGGTCATATTCTCTTTTTTTAAATGGTGTTATTCTAGATTTTTTACATCAAGTAGAAATCATCGGATATAATCTCTTACTATGATAAGAATGGTAGATATATGTTTTAAGAATTTTGTATGCTTAAACATTTAATTATTTTAAAATTTTATTCTAATTTAATTAATTCCTTAAAATTCGCGGAAATTTCAATTCTTTTTTTGTATTAGAAATAATAAATCTGCATAAAAATCTAATTGTTATGGAAATAATTATAATAAGCTTCATTTCTTTAGCAGAAAGACCTCCAATTTATTTGAAATTCTGACTTCACCCTTTCAAATTTATTTCTCTTAATAAATAGAGCTCCTGCATCTCTCTATTTTTATCAGGTTTTGCAATCCTTGATACAAATCATTCTGAGAATAATGAGGCAAATATTTTCTTTTCTAAAATAGAATGGAGATTTTCTTGCATGGAATATGAAAATAGAAATTTCCTGATACGTAAAAGCATTAGTTTCTTTTACTTCTGCAACTTGATCTTAAGAAAAATGGAAGTGAGTATATTGCCCTTCTATGCAATATAATACCATGAATAATCTCTTTTTAACAGGGAAGACCAGATATAGCTCAATTTACGAGTATATAACATCCCAGAATATAATAGAAATACAATAGAAAAAAAATGAAAAATATTTAAAGAAAGCTTACATTACCAACAAAATTGGCTTTAATACTGAGAAATTGAATTTGGCTTCTAAACTAAACTTCGATAATTGTTTAAACAACCCATTAAATTTTAGTCTTTATTTTTCAGTGACAAACCAATTTAACGAGCTATTTTTATAAATAATTCAATTACTTTGTGGCATAGAATTTAAACCTCTAGTGTTCGAGTTATTTCTAAGAATTTCTGAATAATTTAAATGAGGAAAAATTTGGGGATAATCCTTTGTCAAGGAGCAAGTGTAATGGCATCTATTCAAGTGTATTTGGAATTCAAAATGTCGGTAAACTATTGGCTATCAGAAGTTAAATTTTTAGATGCATTTTATTATACTTCAATTTTCTGAAATGAATTAATTTTTTTTAAATGTTTTATTGATTAATTAAACCTGATAATTTGTTTCAAATTTTTAAATTTTTTCAAAAATCTCGTTTTAGGTTTAATCGTAAACTTTAAATACAAATTATTTTTTTACTTTTAAATTTTGTAATAATTGGAAGTGATCCTTCACAAATTATATGAAATATTGCGTTAAGAAATCAATATTTTTTTTACAGAAGACATTTAAATATTTTGAAGTCTGCGACTGGTATCAAGTTAAGTTTAAACGTTTACAAATTATAACATATGCTGAGATAAGGAATGTTGATATGAAAACTTGATAAAAGGGAGGAATTAAATGTTCTGGAAGTTCATGTATTAAATCATTCGTGGATTTAATAAAATATGAGTAATTCGTATGTTTAAGAACTCAGGATTCTTCATAGTGTATTCTTAATTTTAAAACCTAAATTGAAATGCAAAAAAAGAAAAAATACAAAAGAAATTAATAAAACACTATTTTTGTAGAGAATTTCACATTCATGTGTAGCTAAAATCATGCATGAGCAGAACTCAAGGTTAGGATTCAAATTTTAAGTTGGAGTATAAGACAACTTTTCCGAAGAAATGTTCCAGATGAAAAATAATGGAACTGTATCATTAAAGCTTATAGGAAAAGAAATATTCTAGAAAATGTCATTTTCATAAGTTTTAGATGTTTGCACAAGTTTGCTACAAATGTGTATTTCTTTTCAATAAGCAAAATATAAATCATCTAGATATAACAGAGATATTATAAAACTCCTTGAAGGTTTCGAAGATAAATTTTAAATAATTTAAAAAATTTAAATATTTTCGTACAGTTTCGGATTTAAACTACTCTCAGATTACAAAATCCTTATAAATACCCTTTCCCCAAAGAAAAAATCTATTATTATATTTCCCAATATGGGTTATGTTCATGGTAGAAATAATTTCATGCAAACATATTTAAATGTATGTTTCTTGGCAGTTCCTTCAAAGTGCCCTTCAGCAATATCCTTATTTTTACACGACTTCAAATCTGATGTGGACCAGTATTCTTACAGTTAGTCACAGAAATTTTGTAGCCAAGTGACTCGTCTTGGAAGACTTTATCAATAGAAGAATGGAGAGAAAGGAGAGCATTTATTTTCCTGCTTATTGTGCACTGAAGCAAGGAAATGAATTTGAATCAATGTCTCACAAGACAATGAGGCTGCCATTCCAGCGACCCTCTTCAGAGTTGAATCCACTATCTGCGTCTCCATTTTAGATATGCGAGTATTCAAATGTTTCTCAGCATACTTAGTTCGCTTGCTGATTATTTTCCTTTTGTTTAGAAAATCACGGCTATGTCATACATAGCCGGTGAGAGGAATTGGACAAATGCGGCTCATTATTATTTTTGTTTTCAGTTCTGCATCTTGCATCGCAAGTAAAAGATAACCTTAATGATAAGGTAATAGTTGGTTTGGGTTTTACAAGATAATTTGGAAGTAGTTACAAAATATAGAATCGTCTCAAAAGTACATTTTTTCACAGGTACAGTGAAACTTCAATTAACCGTCACGGCCTTCATCTATCTTAATACAAATGTACAGTAACGTTATTTCACTGCTGGATTGGGACGAGAATGGAAACAAAATCCTTTAGAACTGAATAATCTATACATATTGTATTTAAGTTTACAAAACGATCAACATAAACTTAAATATAAGAGTAATAATTTACGGAAATGAAGAATTAAATCGTGTTAGACAACAACGGATAACAGAAACTGACGGTTGAACGAGTGACTGTTAATCGAAGTTCTACTACCCGTTTTTATGCAACATTATTAAAAAAAGATCTTATCAGTTCTTACGTTTTCCTTATCTTATCCTTTCAATACTCATCATTTTACAAGCAACCTGCTGTGAACTGAATTAAAGTTTACAGCATATTAGTTGAATTTTTATTAAAAAAACTATAGAGATGGAGGCACATTTTGTGGTAGTAAAATGCAATTTATAAAATCGTGAATTGATAATTAAATCCATAAATATGAGTAATTGCAAAATTGTGACCAATTGAACTTTTTATTGCACAATATTCAATGAATATTTGGTAACGACGGCAAATAAGTTTCATCTTGACTAGGTTATCATACACATAAATGTTTGAGGAAGGAATTTGTATTTTGATTTTTTTTCCATTAATTAAAAAACATTCGGATGTATTTTGAAATGATTACCTATCTATTGTCTAATGAAATAGTTGAAAATTCTATTTACGAACCAGTTCATTTATTAGTGTTTATAAACTACTTTGTTCAATTAAAATGTTTATTTCAATGAAAGGAAAACTTACTCAGAATTTTTTCAGAAATTTCTTGAAAATTTCTCAGTGATTTTTGAATCTAGTTAATATATCATGCTATTTGTTAATCTTTTATTATAGCAGAAAATAAAAGTATATGTAGTCAAGTCATAAAAAAAATTTGGATTTTCTTCATGCAGTGAAAATAGGGGGAAATTATCTAAGTTAAAGGTGTTGGCAACGATTATACAGCACAATCCATCGTACTGAAAAATTTAACTACATTTCTAATGATTATTTTGATATAATTAAAATTATTTCTAATGGATAGAAGGCGATAAACTGTAGGACTTTTTTTACTCAGGTAGATGCTTTTTTTTATAAACTTAGAAGAAATTATCACTATGATTGGGTTTATTTTGCCAAAGTTTCTGAATTCAGACCTCATTTTAATTCTTTTATTATTTCAGAACATAAAAATTCCGTTTTCGTCATCTTAAGAAGTTTCTTGTCATATTCGAATAATTTGCTAACTGTATTGAAGCAGTGCTTAACATTTATCAGAAGTTCAAAAAATATCTAAAAATTTTGTTGAATCTTCAGAAAGAAAACATATCTTTTTATATTAATCTGAATTATTACAAAAATAAACAGCATAATAATGCAGCCAACTTGTTGATGAATAATCGCCTATCCTATCCATATGAAAAGTATGAAATGCGTTTTATCGGTTTATGTATGCTATTAGATGTTTAGAATAGACCGATTTTAGATTAGATTAGACCAATAACTCACAAAACCATTATTTGTTTCAACTTTACTTTTGCAATTTTGTACAAGAAAGATATGCTTTTTGAATTATTACTATCCAAATTAAACAATTTCCTAAATTAATGATTACAAATATAGAGACCATTTTAAGTAGAATTTTATGTACGTTAATTTATGACGATTAAATAAAATGATTTTTATGTTTAATTATTTTCTAAATCTATTTTTATTAGATGCAAAAATAGATTGAGAAAATAATTAAACATAAAAAATAATTTTATTTAATCGTTATGAAAATCGTCTAAGAACCACAATTCCATTTTCTTCATATTTCGCTGCCTTTAACATGGGAGTGTTTTCAAGTATTAAATTTCTACTGAATCAAATTGTAACTCAAAACTTTCCATTAAAATAGATACTCCCTGTCTCTTAATTCTAAGCAAGTCGACATTAACAACTTAGATAAATTTAAGCATCTCAACATTTTTAAAACACCATACATTAATAATGCCTTTTATATCAATTGATGATATTTACTGAACTACATCTGAGTAAACAACCACCCATACAAATTCACTTTTCTTTAAGAAATTCTCCATTAAAATAAAATACACCGATTTACTCACAATAGAATGCACACATGTATCAGCGCTCAGAAATTCAAACGCCTCTTTACCCATTCATTATAAACAAATAGCTCAAAAGACGTGAATAATGTCACTTCTATTCAGGCATGGCGCCACCGTTACAGACAATTTATTCAAAAATAATCACGCGCCCCATTCATCAAAAACGTCTTACAAATGGTGCAGAATTTCCGACGACGGCGTCACGCATTAGGATTCTACAAATGCTTTTCCAAAACGATAGCGGTTTTTTCTCCTGCTCTCTATTGTTAAAGGCTCATATCATAACCGCATTTTAAGCGAAAGGATGCAAGACCAGGAAGGCAAAGGTGAAACAGCTGCATGGCCGATGTAAGTTTGATAGTTTAGTTTGACAAGGTACGTGCCAATTCCCGCTGTTAAGTCAGAAGATAGTAAGATGAAAAATGCAGCGAATCATGAAAATGTATTTTGCGTCGGGAAATGAAAGCTTCGAGTGTTGAGTATATATCTTTATAATTAGTAATTAAAATCTGAAGCTCAAATTTTGCAAATTCAAAGCTGATTATTGAAATATTTCTCCTGTGAAGAAGTAATTTTTAAAAAGAAATGGTTCTGAATTGATCGATTGATTGATTGATTTGAGGGGTTTTGGGGGATTTTTAGCTGCATTCCCGTATTCACAAAAGGTTCAAATTAAAAAATGTCAAAAAACTTCAGGTTCTGGAGGAAAATATGAAGGTTCTGTTTTTTTCAAAGACTTTGCTTGTGAGTTCCTTGGTTCTGAATTTTTAGGTCTTTTTTCGTTATTCGTATCGAATGACACTGCCAGTTATCATGCTTAAAATGAATTTATTTCTTTTTGTAAAGATGTAACGGCGCTGTTTTCCGAGCTCGCCACCTAGCGGTCGTTGGAGGAGACGGTCAGTCCGTGTTCTGGAGTCAACGATTGAACATGGTGCTCTGCCCCGATGATTGTATATTTTATATGTCCTGAAGTGTTTTGTCCTTAATTGTTTGTTCCTGTATGTTGCGTCCTTTGGTGCTTGATTAAAAGTATTTAAATTAATCAAGTCCCCTTCTTTGAACGTCTATTGTTATTCCTAGCAGGAATTAAATTATGGCGCCCAAATGATTACAAAGATTAGATAATATGATACTGAATTTCATTTGTTTTTTATATAGAATTAATGATTAGAAAAGACATTAATGCGTATAGTTTGTTCCTTGATGTTGTATATTAAATTTCTAGAACATAGAAAATAGAATAACATAAAATGAGAGCAGTTCTCTTTTACAAATAAATTCAATATAGTTCATAAAGAGAAAAACATACCTTGGTCAAGGAAGAAATTCTTGGTGCCATTGCTTGTATACGGATGAAAGCAAAACTTACATTTATGAAAAAATCATTCATTCTATCTACTCTAATTTCGCGTATCACCTTAAAAAGGGAGGTTAAAAAACTAAATAAATAAAATGATGTTGTATCAAACCATCTGTTGATCTTCATCCTAAATCTTCTGTTTCTTTCTTCTGTCTAAGGTCGTAAAAATCACATATAATGATAAATTGACAATCTTGTATCTTTTTATGAAATCTTCCTATTTCTGGTATGTAGTTGGAATAAATAAAACGTTCCCTTAAAATTACTTGTAAACAGAGAAAGGGTATTTGAATTATATAATTTTTTAGGTTTTGTAGAAATATTTGTATAATATTTTGTATAATATATCTTTAATTTCAATTAAATGGTTAAATAAAAATTAATCTGAAAGTTATATAATCGTACTTCAGTCGAGAAAAGTTAAAAAGGGATGTAATGATCCTTATTGAGTAAACAAAATGTTCTGTAAAAAATTCTTACAAACTCAGGAAGGTCATTTGAATTATATAATTATCTAGATTTTGTGGAATTTTAATGAATTTGAATTAGGTGGTTAAATAATATCTATCTTCCTAACTTGATTGATTTTGCCACTACCGCTAGCAAAAATATAAAAGTTGGAAAAATATTTTATCAAATATTATTTTTTCTAACGTAAAACTTAATGAACGAAAATTATAAAAGAAAGCAAGAATTAAATTTATAATATGCATCATTAAAGTTGGTTTCATGAGTATTAAGAAAACAAATAAACAGAGCAGAAATACGCTCTCTCTTTCTTTCATTTTTCTGAAAACGGGAATTAATAATCATTAATAATTGCATTTGTTTTCTTTTAGCAATGATTCACCAAAATAGAATATTTTTGCATAAATGAGATAAATGATATCATTTTTCTAGCTAGAGATCATGTTTCGTATCTATTTCTTCGATAGCAAAATATAACCAGCAGTATTTTTTCATGAGATTAGAATTAAAGTCTATCTTTCTCTTATTTACTTACCATAATTTTTTGTGAATTTCATATATTTTAATTAATACATTGGAACTGAAAATGCTTTTTTTCTTTTAATGGCTTTGTTCAACATACATCTGAAATAGTTTCTACTAAATGGAAAAAGAACGAAATTCGAATCTCTGCTCAGAAACATTGTTGCGTTATAATGCTTCAGGCTTGATTCATCGGTCTTTTCTTCACCTGCCTAGATTGTAATAACAGTTGCATTCTGTGCGTAACGATTTTTTCATCACACAGGTTACAGAAAGAAGGCCAAACTAAAATCTTTATCAAGTTAAAAAGTACCTATTATTTACGTTAGCGTCTGCGTTTTTATAATTATATTTTACCGTCGCTTCTAAATCATATTTCCAAATTCATAAAATGACATAAAAGCATGCGAGATACTACCATTAAAATTGAAACAGTAGTGGTGAAATCAGGTTTTGAAAATCAAATATTTTTGAAATGTAAATTAATTTATTTATCAATTAAAGATAATATTGTGAGAGCATTTCTAAAATTAAATTATTATATCCTCTTCACAAGCTGTGAATTATGATTCTGTAGCATGTTTTATCTGTAGTATGTAGTGAGTGCCCTTCTAACAACCATAAAATATCATAGCTCAGTTAGTTATTTTGCTGTGTATTCAACATTGAGCATACGTTTTTATGTAGACTAAATGTAATCGGAGATTTTCTTTTGTTTAATAATAGACTGCAAACTTCTCTTGCTATGCTGCGGCTCGTTCACTAGATGTAAATTATGCTTAACACTTTCTAAGGCCGTGGGAATATACTCCCACCAAATCAATCAATTTTTAAATGCATTTTTTAAGGTTGGTGTAAGTTCTCGCCTGATTTTCCAATGAAACAAAAACTCAAATTTCTTATCTAAAACCATAACAAAGTGTCTTGACTTGGTAATAAATTATTAATTAATAAAATTAATCAACAAAAAATAATGTCATCCAATAAGCTAAACGAATTTGTTTCCTTAAATTAATCTCAATATCAAAGTAATTTTATTATACCAAAACTAGAAAAAAATGGCCTTATAAAAGGTTAAAGCATACATTATATCATTTGCGTTATGCGTCCATAAATTGTGTGTTTTTTGTGCTTTGAGAAAGAAGGACAATTTTTACGTGAGCTTTATGTAAACCTGCAGCTTTAAAAGTCAAACTTTACTTGAAACAAATTCCAGCAATTTGACAAATCCAGAAACATGTTCCAGCGTTTTTATGTAATGAGCATAAAGCGTGTTTTTGTGTAGATTTTACGTAAGATTTGAATTTTAAGAGAAAATCTTTACTTGAAATAAATATTGTTTATATATATCTAAATATTCTTGCTTGTTTCATAAAATGAAGAACTATTTTCAATTACATATTCATTTTGCCGTATTTTTGTATATTTTGCTAACAAATTCACCCTAGTAGATATGACTGAATCTAGTTTCTTATAAACAAGACTTATGTAAATTAAAGACTTTCATAAATATCAAATAAATAAATTAGTTTTAAAATGTTAATCACTGAAAGGATGAATAGCATATTGCCATATTAAAGGAAACACTTATACAGTTTTGCCTACCATAACTGAAAGTACAGTATTAAATGTGAGTGGAACAAAATTTTCTTTTGCTTGCTTTAATTAGTTTTCGTTTAGTTATTGTGAATAATATTCAAAAATAAGCTTCATTTCAATGGCAGCAGTGATACAGTTTAACCTTTCAGATATTTATAAATATTAGCGCTTGATTTAGTTCTTTGAATCATCCTATAATCTATTTCTGTTGTCAACATCCCTTTCTCCCGACCTAAGATTACAGCGATAAATAAGGTATTATAGGATATGATTTTTTTTACCGAGTTCAATGATAGCATATTAACACATTGCTTGTTTCAAAATTGAAAAGAGAACTTAAGTTACAAGATAAATTATCGCTTCGGCTAACTTAACCTAACTCTGGCAACATGCTCTGGAGACTGATGTGAAGCATTTATTTGTTTAAAATATTTCAAAAGTGGACAAAATGTTATTATTATAATGATGTGGATTATATCATGTTTTGCTTAGCCCATTATCTGCCAAAATTCTATTATTTCACATTTTCAAAAATAAATTGCATTAAATTATAACATGAAGCAAATATGAAATAAAACGCTATTTCTGAAATTTGTTGATTAAACTAATTAATTAACTTTTAGTTAGAATTAATTATCTTTTTAATTAGATAAATGGTTTTTATAGAATTGTACCTTTCATAGCAGTCAGTTCGACATTCATATGCAACAATCAAAGCTGAAAATTGCACTATTAAGTTGAAAATAAATTAGAAACCAGCGGGAGTGGTCTCCCCTAAACTTTCTCGTATACTTTCTAAGTGGAGATTCGTCAAAATCTTGAGTTCGAATTTTTTAAAAGATTACAATACTTTCTCTCTGTATACTTCGTATACGAGAAAGTGAAGCAAACAAACAAACTTGAAATCAAATATCTGTTGCCACATTTCAAAAAAAATATTACTTTGAAGCAGGTGCGATTAAATAGGCAATGCAATGAATACTAAAGCGAAAATTCTGCTTTGGAATTGAATTCCCAAGAAAACAATTTAAACTACCACAACCGTAACAATTGCAAAAGCGCGTAAATAAAAGATTTGCTGAAATAATGAGATCGGTTTGAATTTTATTTACAACAATAAAAAAATTGTTACAATTTATGTTTAAAACATTATTTATTGTTGTAAATAAAATTTACAACAATAACAGATTGCTACCAGTACTTTGCATATAAGAATCGGATTAAAAGAAATTGAATATGCCATTTGAACGCCCCTTTTCGACTGATTTGGCCCAAAATTTTATACGGACCTACATTCATGACGATAAAACTGTGTTCCAAATATTATCTATCTAGCTATTCAAGTGTTTGAGTTATAGCGTTCACATGACCGCGGACATACAGATAGACAGACTCCCCGTTGACGGATTTTGTCAAGAATTTGATAGAAACCGACAATATATGTTTAAAGACCACATGCCAAATTTCATAGTAGCTCTAATAGTTTTCGAGTTATCGTGTTCACAGACAGATGCACAGACAGACATGATTCCAAAATTGTGTTTTTCGGACTCAGGGAGGTCTAAAACATGGAGATTCGTCAAAATCTCGAGTTCGAATTTTTTGGCGATTTCAATACTTTCTCTTTGTATACTTCGTGTACGAGAAAGTAAAAAAGCGTCCCAAAAAAGGGGCACCGGCACATAATTGTTTAAAATCCCATTGACTGCTGTGTTATTTGTATCCAATGTTTATTTACAATAAATTGTGTTTTATTAATTTCTGTCTGATTTTCCCAGAGTTTGCCTAACTTTCTTGATTTGATTTGATTGGAGGCTTTTTGGGATTTTCAGCAACAAAGGCCCTATTCATTCCAAAGTTCGTTTCAATCTGTAATCAAAAAGGAAATGAAAATTGCCATCAAAAGATGGGCTAAAAATTATTGCCGATCTGATTCGGTCAAGAGAAAAAAAAAATGACACCCTCCTAGAAAGGCCTCCATATTCATTTTCCCATACTTTCTCTTTCATGTTTATTTATTTGGTATTTACTGAACACGGGTTCGCCAGATTAATAACTAAAATCATTCTTTTGGGCCAGGAGAGAGGTTCAATACATGCGAACGTTTCACATTGACTTATCGGTTTATAATTAATCAAGTTTTCAAGCTTTAATGTGAGAACTCGTTTTTGCCTTTTGTAAATATATCTTATTTTAATCAGAGTTATTCTATACAATATTGTGATATTTAAATAAAAATAGCTTTGATAACAAAAGAATGTACTTTCATGAATATATTACGAAAATAAATTGATTCATAAACAGTACACATTTAAACAAACAACTGAAATTCATTTTAAAAAAAGATGGAAGTTCCATTTATAATTATGCAGCATATGAATGCTTGAGAATGGATCGTATAATTTATTTGTTTTGTTCTCCAGGAATCTAACATCTGCTTCCAGAAATTTGAAGCAGTCGACTTACTAATAATCGATATTCGGTTGCAATCAAAGACTCACATGCATATCCGTATCCAATAAGATGCAAACTTTACCTTCGAAAAATCAATACATGTAAGATAAATCAATTCCAGAAAACACAGTAAGAAACAGTTTTCAGAGAAGTAGCAACGATGAATTGAGTTGGTTAGCTTTGAAAGTCTTAGTATTCCCTTGTAGATCGATTTTGAAATCAATTTATCTATTTTCTTCTCTTTTCTGATTTGGCAACTGATTTTAATTGAACTTAATTGATTAATTAATTGATTGCTGTTAGGAAATAAAGATTAAAGTCCAAGATACACATTTTGATGAATAGCTGTACAGAAAAAATTCCAATTATGATACTGGATTACTCCTAGATTTTTTAATTGTATTGATAGTCTCTGTTAATTCTGATCTGTTTAATTTGGTCATATTAACGTCCCGTTTTGAAGCAAGACGAGAGCTATTTTGCGACGGACCTCCTAAGTTTGAACCACTGTCAGATGACGACACCGGAACTAGCAATGCCCTCTCCAAACTTCCGCACCACACCTACCCATCCGAGCTAGGTGTATTTTGTAATGTTTCTTGATGTTTTCTCTATGGTCCGATGGATGAGCAACTTAATTATTGATTTTTTTTGTTTTATTTGTATATTTATGTCTTTTAAGCTGTTATTTTTTTATAAAAGGGAGTATTTGTTTTTGTCGGATTTTCTCTCCATCGACGAGATGAGCCATTTGTATTGAGATTTTTTTCTGTATTTAACTACCACCCATGTTTTCGGGTAATGCGTTTAAAAATGTTTAATGCATGTAAAATCAATGAGTTTCTTCGGCTTTTGCTCTTTCTGCCGAGGATTGGTAGCCGCTGTTCCCATTCTGGTGGTTTGTCTTTTTTTCCTCCGTTATATTTTCAGGCTTCAAACCCTATGAGGTGGACCAGGGTGGATTTAGTTTTAATTTTAGCATCGCCTTGGTCACTACGTATGATTTAAGGTTCAACAGTCCCCATACACGGTGGATCTTCAGTGGAATCGAGTTTCTAATCTGCAGCCCTCATGCACTGAGGCCGACACCTTACCACTAGGCCACCGCGACCTACATCTCAAGGGAAATGGATTGCATTTGGTTCAAATGCTGATCATGCTAGTAGGGATAAGCAGCTACTATTTGGAGATATTGTTATGCCTATGAAACATTTTGGTATACCCGATCTCGCCATGGTGTCTCTACATGCTACGATGGTGAGTTATCAAGTAAGTCACAAAAGATAAGAAAAGAATGATTCACCATGATAATCACTTGGAAACAATTTTATTTTTTTATATAATCTCCACTAATGTTGATGCACTTATCCCATCGTTTTATCAGCGCCCTAACTCCAGCTGCATAAAATTCTTTGGGTTGCTGTCTCATCCACAGTAGGACTTCGTGTTGAACGTTGTCATCATCTGCAAAATTTTTGCCTCCAAGATGTGGTTTTAGTGCACCAAACAGACGAAAATCGCTCAGCAATGAGACTTAGCCCCAAGCAATTTTCATTTACTCGGTCCACTAAAACAACATCCTGGAGGCAAACACTTTGCAGATGATGACGGTGTTCAACACGAAGTCCTACTGTGGATGAGACAGCAACCCAAAGAATTTTATGCAGCTGGAGTTGGGGCGTTGATAAAACGATGGGATAAGTCCATCAACATTGGTGGAGATAATGTTGAAAAATAAAATTGTTTCCACGTGATTAATATGGTGAATTATTTTTTTCTTACCTTTTGTGACTTACTTAATGACTTAACCTTTTTATTGATATTTAAAATTATGTTAGTTAATGTTAACTAAAAAAGAATTTGAACTTCCTCTGTAGATCAACATTTTAAACATCAATAGTAGAATTCCTTCCCAATTTTCATGATAAATTCTAATTTACAAATTTTATTTGAAACTGCAATACTTTGAAATGTATGAAAATTTAGATGACGAAGATATGTCTCCGAAGAATGCAGTTTAGGAATTAGGCAATAGTGTGTTATCTTCGCAGACTTGCCTTCTGCTAAATATATTCCAAATATCCGCTATTTCAGAAGTGAATTTCTTAGTAATGAAAGGCAATCATATTTATTGTTGAAAATAATATAATTTAATAGCATTTTGGTAAGAAATAATCGCATGAAATGATTATTATACATAAATAAAGTGTCCTTAGAATCGCTTAACGCTTTTACTAACATTATTTAATGCGTTTTACTTATGTTTATTAGACAAAGCATTGGGAAATTCCTGTCACGTTATGCTACAATGTTAAGGTATTAGAATTACGTGATCCCTACTTGTGAAAACTCATTAAGCGTAATGAAATCAATTCATTCTCGCGTAATGAATCAAATCTACCGGGCAGATTTAATTTTGGAATCCCTCGAGCATTTTGCTGGAAAAAAAATCTGCCTACCTTAGGAAACAATGTAGCGAGTGTTTGACACAGCATAGCCAACTCTGGTCCTTGGGCCCCAAACAAAATTAAATCAAATCAATGAAATCAAGAGACAGTGTAAGGCAACGTGCAGTAGATGGCATGTGCAGATGCGAATGCTGAGTGATTATGACATTAAGTGAATTTACTTAATTAGATTAATGACAAAATCATTAACGTATTAAATATGTCCACCTTGATATCAAAAAATTCAACATTCTTTATCATTAACCTCAAGGTTATTCTTTATAGACGCCTATGTTTATTTTGCGTGCAATCGCTAATTTATTTTTATTATCGACATATTTTATTTTTGCTCTATAACTAGATTATTCTACCTGTTTGGAAGGCATAAATAAAAAGTTTATAAGATAATTATATTCAGAATCCTTTAGTCAACAAAGACACTTACATAAAAGTATTGGAAATCTTGATGAACAAGCATGTCTGACACAATTAAATTAAAACAGTAAAATGTGTCTAATTCATATTTCCATCGGATTGTGAATAAAACTTAAAATACGAAAGGTAGGAGAAAAAGTCAGTTTCCTTTTGCTAATAAAAATTTCATCTCTCTTTCTATTTTCTTTAAATTTCTCATTATTACATTTTAAAATGTTCCTTTCTTCCGCAGTAATTACGGTAATTTTCGCCAAGAGTTTCTACTACTAACTATTCTCCAGAATTCCGGTGTAGATGCTACTGCTTTCTTCCAGTTTAGAAGCCTCACTAACTAAAAGTTCAATACCGTGCCCTTCCTATAATCGCTTTATATCGTAATGTTCAAATACAAAAAGCGTAGAACCATTTAGAGGACATGATGCTGATGGTTCATGGCCGATGTTGATGGTGATGAGCAGTTTACGACGCGCTTCTATCACGTGGTGGGCAATAAATTGCACCTTCGTATGCATAATAAACTACTTAGCTGGCTCTTTCCACCTCGGTAAATGTTTCTACGTAATGACAACCATCAACAGCTATATCAGTTTAAACGGAAAAATGGGCGAACTGCTTTGCCTTACTGGAACATTTCCCTTTTATTTTTTTGCTGCTGTTGCCCTTTGCGAACGGCATTTTAGAACTTGATGTCACAGAAAAGTATTGTCGCTGTCTAATGCTCCACAATTTAAGAGCTTCCAGTTTTTAAGCTTCTTATAGGACTAGACAGCACTTTTTAAGCGATGGGATGCTAAGCTACTCGCAGTGAAATAAAGAAAAAGCAACAATGGAAGTTGTAATAATGGAAATGGTTTGAAGTTCGGATAAAAATTCTATTTTTGAAGTCAGCGATATAAAGTCAAGTTAATGTCGTCGTATTAGAATATTTGTTTGTGACATAGATCCTTCTTTTCAAGTATTTCCATGTAGGCAGATGGGAGAAATAATCCTTTAATTACTTTGCAGTTTTAATGCATCTATTTTTGATCTAAAATTTTAGTCCTTCATTTGAAGTATTTAAATAATAAATTTAAATGTCGAATTATAATATATGGCTTATAATTTTTAAATTTCATTGAAAAGGCGAACAATACTGCTTGCAAAATGGTAAGAGAAGCAACCAATTTATAAAAGTCAACATTTCTGATATTTTGCCTCTCCGGATATAATAAGTATAGAGGACATTGTACTGTAATATTTTAGTTTAATTATATTTGTATCACGTTTCAAAGCAACAAGAGGGCTATTTTTGGGACGGACCTGGCAATTTTGGACCGCTGTCAGATATAAAAAACCTTTCTATACCAAAGCATTCCATTAGCATCGAAGTCTAATTAAAATAATGGGCAAAAATTGGGGAATTTCCCTCAAGTCCAGAAGAATTCTTTACACAACTGTAATAGAAAGGATGTTGGCGTATGGAGCAGTTGTCTGGTGCTTGGATCCTCCGATGAGAACAAAACGAAAATTAGCCACAATTCCACGAACATTTCTGTTAGCAATCTCAGGTGCTTACAGGATGACCCCAACAGCCGCGCTGGAAGTACACCTGGGCATCTCCCAATTGAATCTGAAACTCCAACAGGAAGCCAGGCACACAGCCATACAAAGATTTAAGATTTCCCTCCCAGAGAGCCTTACATGGATTCAACCGAAAGATGTCGAAAAGAGCGAAACGGAATGGGCTGCTCCCCTTCAAAATTTCCTTTAGAAGAGCAGACCTCCATAAAGGATGGAGGTTACATCACCCACACACAGGGAGTACGCCTCTACACGGATGGGTCAAAGACGGAGAGTGGCGTGGGCGCTGCATTCTGTGTCACGGAAAACCAAATCATAACACACAGATGGACCACAAAGATGCAAATCTATAATTCAGTGTTCCAGATAGAACTCTTAGCCCTTCGAAAAGCAATAGATTACGCCACTAACCTCCCACAACAACCAATCACAATACTAGTTGATAACCAAGAAAGTGTCCTTGCGTAAGCTAATTCTAAAAGTAGAAATCCAATAGCGAGTACCATCTGCAGAAATTTAATCCAATTTCGACACACACAAGTTTTCTGGATTGAAGCCTATGTCGATTATGATGGAAATGAGGAATCTGATAGACTGGCAAAAGAAGCCACAGAATCAAACACGGAGCAATACCAGACCAAGGTACCAAAATTTCACATAAAATCCATCTTGGAACAGAAAATGATGCAAGAGTGGCAAGCAAATTGGGAAGACGGGGAAACGGGGAGATCCATGTTTAATATTTTGCAGAAGGTGTCACTTCAACCAAGTAATTGGAAAATGGAAGATACCCATTTCTTCACATCTCATGAACCCTTTCCCTCGCATCTTCGCCGTTTTAATCGTGCCCCAACTGCATAATGCCCATGCGGAAATCTCGATGTACTCCACTCCACTACGTATCAGAATGTATCTTGACTGGAATGCATCAAGACAACTCCTCAACTTGAGCCAGTCTGGTACTGCAGTGTTGCCACCTGCAAGGGATGCAGATTGAAAATCCAGAAAATTGTTCGCCATCTCGAGGAAAATCAGGATCTCTTCAGGATCAACGACCACAATTTCCAATAGAAAAAATTCCAGTCTAGGCATAAGCCTCCCCCTTTTTCTTCTTTCGATCGAATCTTCGTTAGCACTTCACTATATCATGTGTTTTCCCATTCAGTGCAGAAATATCATCCATTAAGATCCAACATCAATTGTTTCACCCTCCTTACTCAAATCCCAATCTCAAGCGATTTAACAGCTTTTTCCAACATCATTAACCTCATAAGTACATAGCAGCGGGTACAAAGAAAGCTCCCAATAAAAGTGCTACTTTTCTTTAATACTCTGGTCTGCATCATTTCATCAATGTGTGACTGGTTTTAGATACAGCCTCTTTCTAAATAATATGCACCTAAAGAAAATAGACCGCTTACAGTTAGTTGTCTGCAAACTCAGACTTTTCTACTTGAACTGTGTTCTAACTCTTGCGGTTTTACCCGAAAACATTTTAGTTCACTTTTCCTTTAGTACTGATCTACGTGTATTTACCTGTATTTATTTTCTTTTTCTTTTGTAACCAAGAATTTTTAAAACTTTTTCTTACTCTAATTAACGTTCAGTTTAAATGCATTCTTTCTGAACTGTCAATTGTGATTGGACGCATTTTTTGAAAACCCCATGTTAAAACTACCCCTCATGTCTTTGGTCAGAGCGAGAGAAGGCTAGGGAGTGTCTTTTGATGTCTCTTCCACTTCAGGTCCCCTACACTGTTTAAATAACCGAACTGTTATAATTGCAGGGGCATGAAGCGGTGTCTTGTCTGATATCTAGGACGACATCTGAGCTGGAAATCTCTCTCCAAACATCCCACCACACCAGCGGTATGGGTTTGACCCCCTATGTATGATTTAAAATACAACAGGAACTATACACGGCTGATCTTCGGTGAAATCGTGTTTCGAACCTGAAACGCTCCGAGCTCAGCACCTTATCAATAGGCTACCGCGGTAGTAAAGTAATAGATTTTATCTGTATAAAAGGAAGTTAATATGAATTGCTCCACCGCTCAGAACCTCAAACAAAATTTGAGAGAAAAATCGCATTGCGATAATTATAGATAGTGATTTACATTTTCATTTTTAAAGCAATGAACACCGAGTACAGCATGCTTTCAAGAAATATTTTTAATGAATGCATTTGTAGGCAAGAAGTTTTCAATGCAGAACAAATCGTCATTCATGTTGGCGCGACTGTGGTTGTTGTTACTTTTTGAAAAAGGTTTTCGCAGAAAATTTGGTCACTGTCTCTTGCTTTTGAATTTGAAATTTTCCAGATATTTTCTTCGGATACTTATATGTATCGACATTACTTTTAAGAGAAAAGAATGCTGAGACGCTTGAAGGAGGGTAAGTAATATGTAACACTGGACCTATTAATGAAATTGGTGGGAATTTGGAATATTAAATCCATAAGGGAATAATTTAAAATGTTCGTTTGTGATATAGTCTCATTTTTTTACTTCATTCTAGGCAATTTAGGAAAACAGTACTTAAATTACCACAACTCGCTATTAGCATAAGATATTTTGCGATATTTCCACGATGTTGCTACGATATTCCAAGTGCCGCACAATATCGTACAGATATCGTATGAATATTGTAGAACGTCTTGTGCTAATAGGGCTGTGCTTTTTTTACGCATTGTTTCTAGTACTTTAACTGAATTTTACTAAATTTAGTGCGAGCAAAGATTCAACCAAATGCCTTTATGTTGATTAAGATCCGTCGGTGGTGATGGTGTGTTTGTTTATTCCAAAGTAGATTTTTATTTTAAAGTTACAATACGCATATACAGCAATTTAATTGTTTTTTTCTTTTTTTTTACAGCTGGCCACTATAATTAAAAACAAATTAGTGCTATATGGCTTACAAGTGAGAATTATGTTTTAGTTTTTAATATTTTTATTTCAACTCAATCCAATCGGTGCATCGTCGTATTTTTCAAAACATTCAGTTCGGGTTCTGCGCGATATGCGATCTTCATTTCATTTATTTTTATTAAAATAGAAAGCGTACTTTAGTTTTTACGCATATATGCAACTAACTGCTAATTCTGCCTTTCAT
Source organism: Araneus ventricosus (assembly GCA_013235015.1). NCBI lineage: Eukaryota > Metazoa > Arthropoda > Arachnida > Araneae > Araneidae > Araneus > Araneus ventricosus. The sequence goes on from BGPR01000623.1 coordinate 462,386, forward strand.
TTTCAGTTTTTTGAAAAAGCATTTAAACTTTTTCTATCTAATCTCTAAGGTAAAGAGTTCCACGACAGTTATAAAACTTAAACTAAACAGACGTTTTTGGCGAACACGAAACACAGAGCAAAAAAAACAATGTATGAAACAATCCTAAAAATCTTTCAGACTTATTAGATAATTCTGAAATAAAAGAGTACATTAAAGTGCAATTTTCGAGTTAAAATTGGCATTTTGAAGTTTATCACAAGCATAATTAGTTCGTCAACAGAAGTATTTTAGATTTAATGTGGAAAAAGTTAATCTGAGAGTTATTTTAGAATAATTTTTATAGCACTGGATTCCATGTTCACCAGATTATGTTCCATAAATATTTAAATCTTCTCCTTAATAGTAAGTACAACTTCAATAACTCAGCATGCATCAAATTAAACATTTACAAGTAAAATGTGCTTCAGTCGAATAAAATCACCAGAAAATGCATCCAAAGGTATGCATACAGAACTCGTATGTCAGACATTTCTATTCTCCGGTTTGGAAAGACTGTTGTACTTTAATATGATGGATTATTGTACTTGAATATGATGCATACTATCATTAACAAGATTCAAGAGATAGCAATTAGTTAAAAGTGAGTAAAATTTATTCTCTTTAATTTTCAATTGTCTTATCCAGGAGTGAGAACATGACGGTTCTGATAATTTTGGAATTAAAATAATGCCAACGTAGAATACATGATGTATTTCAATTTTTTAATAGAAGATCGAACTACTTTGAGCTGTAGTTTGCACTAAACAGATATTTAATATACAGTTCCGAGATCTGGTTCAAGTAAAGTTTCTGACTTATATTTCATTTTGCTTTATTTTTACATCAGTAGTAAATTAAAATAATTAATTCCTTTGATGAAAGAAATTATTCAACATTTAAATTTAGAAGCTAAACACTAAAAAATTATATTTTACCCACAGGAATTATTTGAAAGGTTGCATTAATCTTATATAAATGATATAAACTTATTTATTGCATGCATTAGAATATGAACTTAAGTTTATAAAGACTTATTTTAAATTATAGTCATATGTTTTGTTGAAACCACAATAGATTCATCCCCCTATTTAATGGAGGAATTTCCTAGTTGTGGAAAACAGATACAACAGTTTAACGACATTAAAAATGTTTGGTTTAGCAAGTGTTTTGTTGCGTTTTGAGCTTTTATAATGAATGCAATATCGAAACATTTCGTAGAAAACAATTTATCACTTGGATGCTAGCAAAAGGTAAAATATACAGTCATACTATTTATATGTGTATATTTGCTTAATATCATTCCTTCATAGGTCTTTCTGTTTGTTTTTGAAAGCTAATGAAACCAGTACTGCCAATCTTTGTTTTTGTTCCTAGCTTGTTTCCTCTTATATTGTTTTTCAGACTATATAGGAAATAAAATATGCTAAAAATTAATACTACCAAAACGAACTTAAGATGGTATTTTCGGTGTAGAAATGTATAGAAATAAATGGTTGACATAATAATGCAGTTCACCTTTCCGCATCCTGAAAGTGTGCATATAAAGGAAGAAACAAATATTCTGCTTCGAATGCACCATGGGAATGCAAATTTAATTTTCCAGATATTGTTATTCCGGAGTGTATACTAACGTTTACGTTGCTCTTTTTTATTAAAAAAATGAATTATTGTAATGCCTAAAAATAATATTTTTAAAATCATGATAATAATCAATTTTTATACTGATTTTATGAGAGATTTTTAAAACTAAATGTAATTTTCAAGACACTTTACAAAGGCAATAGACGTCGAAAAATATGAATTATCAAATAACATACAACTTAAAATTCAAATTCTCTGCTTGTCGAAAATAAATCTTTGGATATTATTAAGATGTTTCTATCAAATTTTTCATAAATATATAATTGCTTTTAACGAATTCTTTAAAAAAAATTAATTACATTTAATATGATAATTATCTCTTTTATTTTAATATATTAAGCATTAAAAAATTATAATATTCCTACTAGAGCATTTTCCATCACATTATTACATCTTATTTTATATTATTTAAGCTATTAAGTGTGCAAATCCCTTTCGCACACCGTGATAACCGACCCGTTTTAATAAAATCACAGCGCTTTACAAATAATATTCTGCACAACCATTAAAAAAACTCCAAAGAAGTAATTATAACAAACTTCCTCATAAATCCAAAAACAATGTCTTTTCCCCTACTAACAATTGTTGAGTTAAGAAGGCAGATCCTTATATCCGAGATTAAAACCTCTTCAGAACAAGACGAACGCTTTCTACTCAGATGTCTCAAAACTCTTAACTGATTCTTTACGCAAACATGCGAAGTTTCTGCAGCCATTACCTCCTCCAGGATCCAAAATTCCTCAAATTATTTACAAAGCTCAAGTCGGGAAAGAAATTTGCATAATTTATGTGACTCGACTTCCAATTCTAGGGCTGCAGAATTGTAAAGAATGTTCGGAGAGCGAAGGGGGACAATTCCCACCGACTTGAGAGCAGACCTGGATCTTTTAACTCTTGTTTCAGAAGACTTGGAGGTTGGGAACTTCTCAAACTGGGGAGGGGTGCAACGCAAATTGAAAGATGAGTAACTCTTTTCTTTTTAACTTAACACTAGATTTTGTCTCGTCCTGGAAATGAAAAATGATCTTGGGAGGGTTTGATTTATTTCGAAATTGATATGGATTTGTGCGCTACTTGAGCATTGGGACGTGAATAAAGATTAATCTTGGAGATTTTTCTGTTTAAATATAGAGATGTAAGTAAGGAAATGCTCTCGCTTAAAGAGATATTAGAAAAACGGATGAAGGCGTTAAAATTGCTGAAATGAAGTGGATTTCGTTTGGTTTCGTAAGATAAATTGAGGATAACGGATATTGGTCCATGGTGGCACAATTTTAAAAATGTGTTAGAAAATGTTGTTTAAAGTGTCTGAATTGGGCAATCACTTCCCCTTTGGTATTGATTCTAAGCAGATAAATTTAAAAAATATATTGTTTTAAATTCATACAATTATTTTAAAATTCATAATTTAAAAAAAAGATCTTCTCTGAAATTAAAGCAATAGTTGTGAATTTTTTAGAGTAATTTAAAGAATACTCTTTAAATTACATTAAATTCGCATTAAGCCTTTAAAAGCATTAAGTTAAAGCTTCCTGAAAGATGTTATTAAATTTAACGTAATATAATTTCCTACCATGGTTTCTATCTTAAACTTAAAGAACCAGCCACAAAATTCTTGTATTGATAAGAATGGTGTAAGAAAACATAATAAAGTTTTGGGAAAGATTGATGGATATTGGAATTGTTAATTAGTTGACAATCGTTGTCGTTTCTAACAGGAGATTTATTTTTCAGTGCTCTTAAGTTTCTTTTATTTATTTATTACTATAATCAATGTTAAATTTTTACAAAGATGTTTTTTTCTTCTTTTTAAAAAATAAAGAACATAGTCACGTAAAAATAAAGTACATTTTTAAAACACTAAAAAAACATGTAACTTACAATATCACAAAAAACTTTCAGGAAGAAAGATGCGATGATTCTCATCAACCAGGGATATCTACATTTACTTTTTTAATTAAATAAAGTTAAAACCGTCTGTTTTGTGCAAAAATCACTTGATGCTTAATGTCGACCTAATGGTGATGCAACTAGGGACAGGTAAATATAAAAATATTCTGCAGTTCAAATAAATCAACTTCTTTATACTATGTGTTGGCTTTTTGATTGACATTCATAATACTTCTTTTAAGACTAAACAAATATTTATTAGAACATTAAAACACAACTATTAAACTTCGTATCTGCGTACATCGTAACTTCTTTCAATCGTACTCGAACTCATACTCTCATCTCTTATTTTTAAATCAAATTCAAAGTAGGTCAACATCTGACTGTTGCCACTTATCTGATATCATACACTGTTATAACAATAATTAAGTTGAAGTCATGCTTTTGTCAGGCATAAGTGTTAAATATGCTTACATATGTTTTTTGAAATTTTGAGAAATATGATTTTAAACACATGAAAACAGAATTTGGAATATATGACTTCAAAATATTACCATTCTTTCAAAAAATTAAAAAGTTACAGAAATCTTACAAAGTTATATTTGCTTTCTCTGCGAATATATGCATGGCTGCATTGATTTAAATATTCCATCTTGCTAATTTTCGTCATTCTGTGAGCATAATTCATTCGGCAACGAATAGAAGATTTTTCAGATTTATGAAATACTGATATGAATTTCCTTAGTAAATTATGACTCCACAATATTTTATTGCAAATACTTGAAACAAATGCAATGTACCTAAAATGCAGAGTTAAAGCTTCCTGAAAGATGTTATTAAATTTAACGTAATATAATTTCCTACCATGGTTACTATCTTAAACTTAAAGAACCAGCCACAAAATTCTTGTATTGATAAGAATGGTGTAAGAAACCATAATAAAGTTTTGGGAAAGATTGATGGATATTGGAATTTTTAATTAGTTGACAATCGTTACAGAAGAAATAAGTGAATATGCATGCCAGGGAGTCATAATCTATTTTTTGAAATAAAATTTTATTAAATTATTAAAATGTCTTCAACTTCTATTAGAATAATTATTATTTTGCAATTAAAAATGCATTCCTGGACTATAACTGAGAATGCAACTTCCTCCCATATACTTCTCATTGAATTATTTGAAATAAAGTTACTTGGGCTTGCAATTCTTGTCAAGAAGAGAGGGAGAATTCTATTCCAGTGACATGTACTGTCCACCTTTAAATTTTAACTTTTATTTCATAGGACTTCTATGTTAGAAACTCTACAATTGGGGAGGGGTGATGCACAAATTGAAAGCGAGTAACTGTTTTGTTTTTGTCTTTATGCTACTTTATGTATTCTGGAATGAAAAATGAAATCGAGAGATGATATATTTCGGGTCTGATATGAGCTTCTGTTTTATTTGAGCACTGGGGGCATGAATAAAGATGAATCTTGGACATTTTAAATTAAACAAAGATATAAGGAAGGGATTTGACATCTTTGATTTGTAGAGATAATTGCAAAATTGTTTAAGACATGCAGGATTTAAATAAAGTTTTAAAAAAATCACTCGCTTATACATACCTATTTTACTAGTAAACTTATGACAATTTTTCGCTATCAGTGGGAGCATCATTTAAGTTCTACTTCTTCTCTAAGTACCGGGCTGCATTGTTAACATACACATACAAATCCTATTTTGTCCTTTAGTAAGCATGTCTCCCTATATTTCCTTTGGGTGCATTTGTTTTAAAACAAATGAAGGCACCGAAAACTGACTCGCAATTATCCTTGAAAATTGCCGAATATTTATTACGTTTCTTACCGCTGAGAAAAGCCAGAAAGCGCATGGATAGAGGTTTGGGTTATAAAGCCGTTTTGATATTTATACTTATGAATCGAAAATCCAGGAGTATAAAAATCAACACTAGGTGCTGAGCGTAAAATATTGAATGGAGCATATATGTCGCTTTATAATTGTTATACAGTGAGCTGAAGCACATGCCTTTGTTGCTGTGATTCGCCTTGTGACTTTTCTCGGCAATGCGAAAGCCACTAACAATTGTTCTGAAACAGACTGCGTCAATTTAAGTTACTTAATATTTGTGAACCGATAACATAGGTGGGAAACATTGAGGAAAAGAAGAACAAAAAAGAAAGTTTACAACTTCCTTTTTGTAAACTTCCTTTTTAATTGTCCCCATTAGTTCTTAAGTTTTACTGAAACCAGCTTCAAATTGGTAAATAATAATTCCAAAAATAATAATTTTCAAACAATACAAAGTCCTTAAAATTTTAAAATAACACAATTTTTTGACCGATATAATATAGGTACCGAGGTCAGAACTGATAATTTTTTTGGGGGGAAAACTGTTTAATTGAACCCTTGTTGTCGATGATGCCACAGTGGCGGCAGTTCTATAAAAGTTCTGTTTGTGCTTTTCCTTCAAGAAAGTTTTCATTCAATTTTTCTCACCATTGCCAAAACAAACAATAGGAATCTTGCAACTGAATGAGCTAAATATTACATAGTTATCAAGCTCTCGCAATCTATAGTGAAATATAATAATCTTTGATATTTAAAAACTAAACAATAAAAAGCATTCAAACTTAAAAGCTGTTTCCAAAGCATGACCAAATTAGTAGACACCACCGAGATTCAGGAATCGAATGCAAAAGTTCAACAGTTATATGCTCATAGTGATATCTAATTGACCATCATCTTAACTGGATAGGATTTGGGGATATCGGCTAATCTATGTCCTTTACAAGCCTCTTGTATCTCTGTGCATTCACAGTATCTCCATAGAGTATTTGGATAGCTCTGCAACTATAGAATTTCATATCTATCTTCCCTTTAATAAGCTGTTCGTGTCAATGTGGAATGTTTTTCCTTCTTTTCCTAGCAATTCTCTCCCTTCCAGATAATATGCAGTTTCAATCGGCACTCACACACTCTATCTGACAACTTATACTGAATTATCAGGCCAATAATATTTGATGCGTTAATTAATATCAAAATACCATTTGGGTTGCGCATTCACAATTGTCTATTTTCAAGGGTAGCATTAAATTTTTGCATTTACCGAAAGTATCTTTTCTAATTTTAATTTTAATAATTAGTTTTTTCGGATTTTATTTATAATTTCGCATCTTTTTTTTGTTAATTCATGCCTCCCTAAGATGATCAAAGTTGAGAATCGCTGATTTCGATTGTTTTTCAAAATAAATTATATTGGTCTTTTGGAACTTGAATAAAATACTTTACTTCAAGGTCTGCAATTCTTATTAACTTTTCTTGTAAAGTCTTGTAAATGCAATGAATTAATCTCAAAAATGAGGCTATTCAAAGTCACTAGAGGTTTTCATACACACTCTTATTTTACTTGACTTGTTCTATGTTTGTGAAGATGGGACTTTGTTATTTTTTTTCCACTCATTTCTTTATGTGCTAGAGTTCTGCAATTTTGTGTATTTCAATATTCTCGATGGTCATGCCATATTTGAATATTTTCAAAACTAAGTTATGAGTTATTCGATTAACTTAATTAAATTTTGTTTCCATACGTGTGACGACATCTGGTTCTGATTTTGAAAGAAATATATTTCAAAATTCCATAATATTTGTAATAAAGAATTATAAATCAAAGAGTAATATATAGATAATAATTAAAATGAAAAAAGAATTCTGCTTTTCAGTACACTAATAAAAGCGTGTTTTTAATATTTGTTTTTTATTAAATTTATTTTATTACCAATTATACGGGAAAACACTGATGCCTTGAAATATACGCCTCTCCAAACTCCGTATATAATTTTTTCTTCCGCCCCTCACTCAGCATATAAATTTGGCTCATGGACAACTTCATAAATACGTTTTTAAAGAGTAAAATCTCCCATCAACTGATATTTTCTCAATATTGATGTAATTTTTATAAAATATTACAAAACATGACAATTGCTGACAGTTATAAACAAAATTATTTGTTATAAATTATAAACCATAATGCCTTAATAGTCTAACATATTTGACATGGAATTATACGCATTTACGAAAATTAAAGAAATATATCTGATTCAATTATATATGAGTTGTATATGCCTCTTAATTTTTTACTTGCCATGGTAATTGCCATTTAAAAGGTCTAGTTTTTATTGGAAAATTTGTTTAAGAACATGGTAACAAAAGCTTGTAAATCAAACATCCGTTGTCTTTTATTTCTCTACTTTTCATTGACTTATAAATCTATCTCAAAAATGAAATTTATTAAATATTTATCAGCTTCAGAACCTCTAATCACCAACAATTCATAAAATGTTTCTATCTGATATTGCCTCCTTAGGTTAATATGAATGTTAAAAATAGACCTTTGGATTAAAGTAATTTGATTAGGAGCATTTTTGCACAATATTCAAGTAATTTTTGTAAAATATTACAAAACGTGACAATAGCTCACAGTCACAAACTAATTTATTGCAATTAGAAATAATAAAGCCTTAAATGGCTCTGAATATTTGGCTTCGTATTAGTAGCATTTAAGAAAATTAAACAAATAAGTCCTATTTATTTATGTATGAGTAGAATCTAATTGTTTTGCATAGAATGGCATTTGAATATTTGCAAGTTTAAGATTGATTTGGAAATTTTTTTAAGAAATATGATATTAAAACCTTGTAAATCCTTGTAATCTTTATTTGAAATTATCTTTTTCATCGTAAATTGAAAAAATATATCAGATTTAATTATGTCCGAGTAAAGTCTACTTGTTAATATATTACATACCACTGTAATTTTTATTTGAAATATCAAGCATTTTTTAAAAAATTTTCTTTTAAAACATGGTAATAAAAGCTTGCAAATCAAACATCCGTTATCTTTTATTTTTCTAGTTTTTACTGATTTATAAATCTATCTTTGAAATTATTTTTATTAAATATTCAACAGCTTCAGAACTTCTGATCATCAACAATTCATAAAATGTTTATCGTTGATATTGCCTCCTTAGGTTAATACAAATGCTAAAATTAGACCTTTGGAGTAAAGTAATTCGATTAGGACCATGGCAAATGTTTAATGGAATCGTTTCACAACAAATGCTTACATAAATAATAAAAATGTATCAGGGGATTTATAATGATCCTTTCCTGTTAAAGGAAATATGCAACTATTAAGTTAATATTTCTGTCGCTCGTTACTGGAACACCGTTAGGCGAAAGTAGCAAATGTCCTAATTACTGTCCAAACAATTACATACTGAAAAAAATGGGGTAAATGAGGGTTAAAACTGGCACTAAACTAAGTAAATGTTGTATTGTTCTCCAGGGAATTTTGTGACACATTTTAATGAGTTTATGCCGGCGATCAAATGGACAATATTAGTGGATGTTGGGTTTAAAAACTCCTGGATAATATAATGAGTTTCCCTTTTTCAAACGCGTGTTTTTTAAGTGAAGTAATTTATGACAAGGAAAAAAAGTAAAAATGCTTTTTATGCACGCGTAAAGAAACCTCTGATAATAAACAAGATTCAGTAATTATTACTTCAAATGGTCTTTAAACGACATATTACCTTAAACATGTTTAATTCATTCTTAATTATTTCCTTTTAATAGGTTTTCTACAAATAACAAGGGCTATATTTAGACGAAAGTCATACGTACTCCATTTAACGCATTAGATAGTTCAGATGGATTTATTATAATTCTTTCAATGGTAAATATTTCGAGTAGTTTTAAATCAGAATACATAAAGCCAAAATATTTATGAAGTTTGAATATCTTTACATATATATATATATATATATATATGAACACCTCACATTACAGTTAAGTTTTTTAGTCAGAGGAATACGTGTGTTATGAGAATATTGATTATACTTGCAACACAGAATGGCTATCTTATGGGTTTTTATTTGAAATTCTTCAACTATTTTAGATTCTTTTGATAAATTTTAATGGACAATTTACTCTAAAATTTTAAAATATGTATTTGTTGGTCAGTTGAATTCACAATATTTTCTATGCTGCTGTTTCTAAACAGAATTCGGTACTAAACTTATTTAGGGTGATATTAACAAATCGAAGAAACTTATGTAGTATGCACAATAGAAAATATATATGCCAATAAAGACCTAATGAATCTTGCTTTTAGAAAGTGGAAAATTATGGTCACTTAAAAGCTGGGTGTCGTGTAAATTTTTGTCTAAGCTTTTAAAACATATTTCAAAATAAACTGCTGCTGATAACAATATTTAATTATATTAAAACATATTTCAAAATAAACTGCTGCTGATAACAATATTTAATTTTAATTATATAATTATTTTAAAATATTATAATTCATAAAATTTTTTGATAAACTAACCTAAATATTGTAATAATTTCATTTCAGGATGGATACAAAAATGTTAGAAAATTTCTGCATATGATTTAAATGGGAATTAAATTTGTAATATATATATATATATATATATATATATATATATATATATATATATATATATATGTAGGTTGGTTATTCTTATGAAATTATAAAATAATATTAATAAGAAATTATCCATTACTGGGCATAATTTTAGCATGCATACAATTTAAACAATTTAAATTTATTTGAATATATCTTTAACCAATTGCAGAGATTTTGTGATAAAACTTATAAACTACTTTTCTCATTAAAGATAACTGATTACATTTTAGCAAATAACAATTAATTTTGTTCACACTATGTTCAAAAATTAACTCATATTTCTTGTAAATAATTCAATGACGTGCTGAAAATATGTGTTTTCTCCTGCGCTATAACATTCATTGAAAAAAGTTTGGACAAAGTATTTTTGAATATTTATTCCATTCATATGTTCTAGAAATTTGCTACTAACAATAGATGATACATAAGAAGGCTGCAATTCAAACAGTTTTGTTCGTCAAACATGTTATTTACATATGAAAGGAAAATCAAGTTTCGTAGATCAAAGATAATTTAGTTACGATATTATTTCGTATTACTCAAATTTACCGTGTTTAATTTAGTTTATCAAGGGAATGTGCAAATGAACTTAATGCAGTTTTGTTAAAAATATTATTTTTGTTACCGGACTTCATTCCGTTATGCAAAATAGTTACGTTAATATACATATTGTCAGCTGACCTCTTCCGCATTAATCTTATTTGTTAAAATAAGGACGACATAATAGGTGAAAGTGTCAGTCATTTAAGTTAGAGAATCGTTTATCAACACTGCCTTTGATTTCATAAAGTTAGCTTAAAGATCTAATTTTAATGAAGGTGATTATATTGGGGCAAATAATAGTATTTCTATGCTTAAAAGACGGCTTAAACTACGTCAGTATTCTAATTATTAATAATTTCAATAGCTAAACATATTTTTAGAAAATAAAATCATATAAAACATCGAGATTATAGAAAGTTGGGATACAAAAAAACATTCTAAATAATTCTTTGAAATATTCTCAGTCTTTTCAAATGTTTATTTTCTTGTGAAATCTTGATTGAAATTCTTATAATCATTTTATAGTTGATTACTATTTAATATTTTAATTCAAACATTAGATTTATTTCGATATCGTACTAAACGTTTGTGTGAAACTGAAATGATGAAAAAAATAGACAAACCAAAAATGATGTAAATTATATAACATTTGCTTTTTCTCTGGCATCTTTTGATAGAAAATCCGAAATTTCTAGATTGTAATCCAAGAACAAACACAGACAAGTTACTGATTCGGACAATTTTGTGGATGCTAAAATTGCGAAATTAAAGTTTTCATTTTATACCTTCTACATTCATTTCATCCAAAACTGCAGTAATTCATACTTTTTAACAGATTACTTTTAGAAACAATAAATTTGAGAAAAAGTTTTATAGTGAAAATGTCAAAGAATTCGGAAACGGAAACAGCCAAGGGTTACAAGAAAAATTCTTGGCAATAAACAGTATTTCTGTAACAACAGTTAAACATAAATCATTCCCATTGAGACAACATTGATCCTCAGAAAATTTACCTTAATTTCTAACATTAAGTGCTTCTAAAATCAAACTGAAGCATTTTTCCGTACATTTCAATACAAAGTGCTTAACTTTCGATGCTTGTTTCCTGCAGAAACCCTTTTCAGCAAACTTGATTAAGTTTAGCTTAATTGGATTAACGGCAAGATTTAAAGGAATATAAGGGTTATATCGAGGCAAGCCCCGCAATTTTCAACTGTATTCAGATAGCGAAGATGAACTGAGATAACCACTCTTTGCCAACCCAACACGCAACACACCCAGGAAATTCAACACGCATCTTTGCTGGAATCAAAATTTGAACCTAGATTCCTCCAGATCCGAGACATTGCCATCAGGCCATCGTGGCACTTAAGAATCTTGAAATGCCTGAAATATAGAATGTATTCCAAAAAAAGTAATTATATGATTAACAGTAGTTTATCTTCACATTAAACATGTTCATACTGTTGAGGACATTTGAAATATTCAACGCTATTTGGCTTATGTGAGCATTCAGGAGCAAAAACGTCATGGGAAGCCATCAAAGAGTAGAAAAATCTAATCCATCAGGAAAATAACCATCTACAGTACTCATAAATAAGATTAACAACTTGCTACAAAAGTCAGAATGTTTGGAAATTTTATTCTATTCAAATAAACACAAATGTATAGTGAACAATTGAGACGTATTAAAATTGCATAGTGAAGCTTAACCTGGATAAATAAACTAAAAAAATTGAAATGCTTTTTCAAAAAATAGTCACTTAAGAACTATAATTGATTTACTTAATTTGAAGAGGAGAAGTGCACAGAAATTATCAGAAATGTATTTCCATTTATTTAGTTTTGTCTTACAACTTAAGATGTGGTACAAACGAAATATGCACAAACGTCTATCTAAAATCATAGAAAAACTCATAATAAAACAAGTATGCAAGAAAACTGGGAAAAACAACTTTTTCACATTCCTCAACTAATTAATATTTTTTCACTACATGTCGTTGTGTGAAATATTGAAAAAGAAATTCATTTTTATCCGGATATTCAATGGTACATTTTTTCTTGTTTGACAAATTCTGAAAGTCAGTACGTTCTCTACTGTGTTTAAATAAATCTTAGTTGCAATCAGAATGGATAAACTATTTTAATCATTTAAGGTGACCAGGGACCTTCAAAATTATTTTTAAAAAAATTTTCAACTAATCAATATAAATTTTTCAGGCATTAGTAAGAGTATTATATAAAGTAACACGCAAATTTTCAACGCAATATATTTATTTATTTCTGAGTTACGGCTAAAAATGAAATTTATAATAAAAATTAATGGCCTTTATGATAAATGTTCCAGACGCTCCAAAATTACTCAAAATAACTCAAAGTTTTATTATTAGTTACTCTAACCCTTTTTAAACAAAAATTGGGATTAATTTTTATGTTTATGAAAAGAATTGAAAAATGGACGCAAATAATAACTCAAAACTATTTATTTTGAAAAAAATATGCCCAATATTTGGAACAAGAGAATATTTATAGTTTAATAACAAAATAATTTTTAAATGAATGCCAAAATTTCTTCTCCATATATGTTTGTATACTTATATAAAATTAAAATGTCATGAAATTTGAACAAAAATTGAAGCGTCTGGAACCATAACTCAAAAATAAATAAATATACTGCAGTGAAATTTTGTGTGTTGTCATATGTAGTGCTCATTTTAATGCCTACAAAATTTCAAATTGATTAGTTGAAAATTTAAAAAAAATTATTTTGAAGGTCCCTGGTCACCTTAAGTGAAGAAATGCTTAGATTTTCAGTAATATTGGAAAAATAATTAATTAATTAAATTTACTTTTCAGTTAATAACAGTTTACTATTGCTCGTCTTAGAATGTAAATCAGTTCTAGTTTATCAGTAACTTCTTTTTAGAAAAATCACCTAAAAATTGCCGTTTTATTAGCTTCCGGGATTTAGTAAAATCGCATTGAACACTTCCGTAGAGATGTACTTATTATTAGGTATAAGTGTAAAATCATAACGCAGTTTGACTCTAAAAATTTTGTAGATGTAAATAAAAATGATTATTTTTTTGTATTATTAAAATAAAATTTACTTGTTATTTGTTAAAATTCAAGTTGAAATAACTCAAACAATGAATTCCTTATTCGAAAAATTATTCAGTTTCCTCGCGCGGGAACACAGAGATAATATTCGCTCGAAAAAATCAAATTTTATTTCATATTCAATAAAAGATTTACATTCTGAATTATAAATGTACTCCTTCCTCTAGAAAATTCCAAAATGCTAAATTTTGAATTGTATTTACGTTAGAAAAAATAAATGGAGTCATGCCAAAGTAAATCTTTGTGAGAATGTTCTAAGAAACAAAATACTTATCATTCTGGGTTCTCAGCACTTTAGTTTTACAGCCATTCCTCACGTTCTTCATTTCATTTCTTCACTTCTTTTTTCTTCTGACATTCAACTTCTGGAACGGAACACTGGTTTTATTGTTCAACATCACGCAAAATCTCGTGCCACGCTTTATCATTAAATGAAATTTAAAGAAACACTAAGCTATAAAATCTGAAACCCATCTTCTGATGACAAGGCGTTAAATGCAAAGAGGATTGCAAAATGCATTTTCAGCTTGCCTGAAAGATATGTGTGGAAGATCATGAAAAGGAATGTTTTTGACCGTTATTTTATATCTTCGCTTTAAGAACTCCCTTTATCATAAGTGGAAAAGAAATAACTCTAAATCATTTTTTTGTGGATTTCTGGAGAAGACACGGTAGAAAAATAATTACTTTATAGCTCATAGCTGATTTTTTTTTTAAAAAAGTTATTTTTGATACGGATATGAAAATCGCAAAAAAATGCATAATTTTAAATGAAATAATTAATGCGAAAGTGAAAATAATGAGTTTTTATTTTGTTCTCCTTTTTTAAGGCTGATTTTTAACAGCAAATAAACATTACTATGGATTTGAAAATCGTTTACTTTTTTGAAAACTAAATAATAATGTAGATATAATGTATGATGAATGAATAATGTATAATGAATTTATATGTTTTGTTTGGGAAAAAGTAATGGAATAATTTACAAAACAAAAAAAATAGTTTATTCATAATTTAAATAATCTCTGTTTGAAAGCAATTTAATGAAGAAATATTGTAGGCTTACTTAAAATTTTTATTAGTTGTTATTTAAATAATGTTTTTGCATGTTTCTAAAGTTTATAATATTTTTTTTTTGAAATTGCATAAGGAAATTGAACGTATTCTGAATTTGTTTGACTTTTAAACCAGCAATTTATCAAGAATAAGAAAAAAAAACATAACAGTAACATTTTGTTAAAAACAGTATTTCAGTAATATGAAAGTTATAATCACAGAAAAAATTGTCTTCTCATATTTTCGAAATACAAATTGGCTGTAAAAGACAAGCATTTTCCTGAATAAATAAATCTGATAAAGACGAAATTATTTTGTAAACATTATCGATAAAAATTATTCACATAAGCCAGTATTATATAAATTTAATGATGCCTAATTATTATAAAGCCTAAGCAAACTTCTTTTATAATATCTATTTTATTAATAAAAAATAAAACCTTATATTAAGGCAGGCAAGTAGTATGCTTTTGTAAAGCCGCAGGTATTCCTAAATGTTAAAAATTTGAGTAGTAAATGAAAATGTATTTTTCTGAAAAGTTGTGTGCAATCATAAAATACCTGTTGCAATATAAGCTTACAAAGGTAATTAATAAAAAGTTAATTTTAATTTTCAAATACACAGAAATACTGATGAATTCGTTTCGAAAACGTAATTAGCTGTGAATGTAAAAAAGCATGGAAAGGTACTGATTACTTTTGTCTGAAATCTGTTAGGCTAAACATTTTTCATAATATCGTGGCTTTCTTTTATCTTTTCATTGAGGATTGAAAAGGTTAAAGAATATATTGGTAATCAAACGCATTATTAACATATTAGCGAACTTAATTGGAAATAACTAAATTTAAAGGATAAAAATAAATAAGATAAACATGCTAAATTGAGAAGTAAATGTATTATTCGTGAGTTCTATAGTATAAAGTAAAATGATTTTTTTAACGTTTAATTTTCTCTTTATTTTCTTTTTCCTATCCAAAGCGAGATTGTTAATATTCTCACGTTAGTTTTATA
Organism: Araneus ventricosus; assembly: GCA_013235015.1. Taxonomy (NCBI): domain Eukaryota; kingdom Metazoa; phylum Arthropoda; class Arachnida; order Araneae; family Araneidae; genus Araneus; species Araneus ventricosus. Next base: position 478,157 of record BGPR01000623.1, read on the forward strand.
AAATTTTCAAAATAAACGAGGGTAGTAGTTAGTATATAGAGTATAACTTCTTAAATACAGCAAGCTTATTTAGGGATTCCGAATCATATTCTTAACAGTTTCCCGCCATACGAATTAGTTTTTATTTTGTATTTAATTCCTTTATTTTTTTTCTTCTGGTAAAGAAATTTTGTATAATTTCACTGAATAGTTATTACAATCTAGCAGTGTAATAACTTCAAAATTGCAGAAATTCAGTGAATGTAATACCAATTATTTGGTTTGGCCAATATATATTATTTTTAGGTATGAGCCACACATCTTGGAGAATATGCAATTTTATTAACACTTTCAAGTTCACTACATGTTTCATTTCAAAAATTACTAAATTTATTTCAAAAATGAGTATTAGACATATAGCTGACCATAAATATGTAAAGAAAAAAATTAGCATTTTTTTTCCAAGAAATTTGTGGTTTCACAGTGAAACCAATGAACAGTACCGGGATACTCTTCCTCCGAATAAGTTATCAACGAAATGTAATTTAAATTATGTATTTAATTTATAAGTGTACGTGAGTATTAAGATATTCAAACTTCAAAAAATTCAGTATTACTTTCAAAGATTTAATTTGAAAAATATCAATTTGTGCAAGAACCATCATCGTTTTGTTTCTCTTAAAGATCAAAAGCAATTTAGCTCTTGTAATGCCGATATATTTGTGAATATTAACTTTACTAAACTGGAATTTTTATGTAAGTTGGTCTATATATCTGGCTCTTAAGTTATGAAAGAAAAAGTACGCTACGTTTCGCCCATGCGCAGTAAAAGAATGCTCAATATGCGGTTTCACTGTGAAACTAATGAACGCGAAAAAGTTAAATAAAGATTATAATACACTTCACGAAACTATTGCTGTAGTTAATTCCCCATCATAATTATCTGAAAACTATTAACTTCTACATCATGTCTGAATTAATTATTAAATATCATCTTAAAATGGTTATTGTATCGATGTGATACGAAATTATGTCTCCTATTTTATGAAATTAAAGGAGAAGGTTTGTCGTCCCTTTTCACCGACCATGGGTTTCTTGTCTTGTCTTCGCTCATCATCAATAAATATAAGGTGATTGGCCATCGCGTCTATCATAATTCTTTAGGAAGTGGGGATATTCAGGCCATTAACCCTTTATCTTCCTAGCAACTTTTTAATTTTATTTTGGCTACATTGGATACGTTTTCATGCAGAATAACCCCAAGAAAGATGAAAAATCTTTTTAATTAAATAAAATAATTTAATTAATTTGATTAATAATTAAAAAATTAATTTTTGTTTTCATTTGCCATCTACTGCTAGCTGACGGACCTGCCTTCCTCGTGTTCATGCGAATACTGCCAGGAAAAATGGTCAAATGACGAAAGTTATTTTTGATACGGATATGAAAATCTCAAAAAATGCATGATTTTAAATGAAAGAATTAATGCGAAAGTGAAGTAATGAGTTTTTATTTTGTTCTCCTTTCTTAAGGCTGCTTTTTAAAAGCAAATAAACATTACTATGGATTTGAGAATCGTTTACTTTTTTGAAAACTAAATAATAATGTATGATAATATAAGAGTGATTAAAGAGTACCGTCGGCAAATAAAGAATTAAAGTATTCTAAAAACTAAGCATGTGAGGGAGAGGGTTAGTTTTGTTATACAAATTACCTGTTTTGAAGTAACACGAGGAGTATTTTTGGATAATCCTCTTAATTTTGAACCGTGGTCAGATGACAAGGGCGATCTTTGAACTGGCCTACCGTAAACCTTTATTACCGTGACAAGTGATTTTCATCTTCTACCAAAGTTTCTCAATACCTTATAAATATAAATTAAAAGAAAGACATTTTCAGAGGTGATTGCGACTCCTAAATCTTTAAAACTACCAGAATAGCCATCATAATTTAAAATAATTAAGAATATTAATGTGTATAGAGGCATACTTTCAAACAAATTTATTGTCACAGTAAAGTTTATGGTTTCAAAATTTATTAAATATTAAGTTACAGTTCACCACATCATTTCATACGCTACCTACATTTCCTCAATTAGAAAATTAGTTTGCTTTTCGGGACTTTATTTTTGAAAGTTACTATTTTTTTTCTTTAATAACAGTGGAAAATTCCATGCATATAGCAAGAAATTTCATGTAGATAAATATTTTTACTAGTTTATCTCTGAAGGAAGATTTGAACCTGGAGTTGTTTAGGATGAGGGCTGATGGTAGGGAAAGAAAGATTCACGAACTGTCAAGAATTTTGGTAATCTATCTAGCTCTTTTAAATCAGCATGCGGCAGAGAATTTCAGACCAAGAAAATTTAGTTATGATTTTAATTGAAAATAGATAGCTGTGCAATCAAGGGTTTAGTCCTAAATACACATGTGATGTATAATTGTTTCCTCCAAACATTACAAACAAAACTGTAATGTTTGATTTTTCATGGAATTAACTATAGTGTTAATATTTAAGGGTGCATCTTCAATTTCACAAAGTAGAGTATTCTCATTTTGGTAGAGGTTGTAAAACTGGACTCAAAACCATAAAATGGTGGTTTGAAATGGTGCTTTCAAATAATATTTAACTGTTAGAATCTAAACAATCAATGTTCAATAATGTGTCGTGATGCCATCCTTATAATTAATATCTGTTATATTAATTACCTAAGCGACTTCTTCATTTCTGATATGTTTTCCTTCAACAAAGGCCGATAGAGTTAATGAGCCTGCATTTCCAAATTGGAATTTCCGGATTTCGAAAAGTAAAAACTACGGAAATCCGTCTACATCCGATTCATTTATACCTGTTTAAATCATAAATTACAATACTCTCATGAATTTAGAATATTATTAGCTTCAGTTTCAAAAAGGAAAAAATTTAAATAAAAAGCAAACATGTGGGGGAGGAACGCCGAATTTGGACCCGGCGCCTAGATTGTACAGTATCATAACTTCAATTCTATTAAATATTTGTGCCGTAAAATAAACTAATTATGTTGTAACAATAAAAATGGGCGTATGAAGTCATTTTTAAGCGAAAATGTTACGTGGTTAGAGTTAAAAAAGAAGTGTTTAGATTTAGGCATCAGCAATCGATTATTTTAACAAAAGACAAAATACCCTTAGTAGTTCTAAATCAAGTAGGAAAATATA
>BGPR01000624.1:9950-52147 GCA_013235015.1 Araneus ventricosus
TCACAAGTACTAATGCAAGTTACATAATACCCTGAGGCAAGCGAAAATAGAGTTCGCTGAAGCGAAGCGTGATCAAAATTTATTGGTTTTCCAGATTGTCCTGCCGTCATATTAAAAGCGAGAATATCTTTGTCGCTGTATATCTTTCACAAGTACTAATGCAAGTTATATATTACCCTGAGGCAGCGAAAATAAATTTCGCTGAAGCTAAGCGTGATCACAATTTATTGGTTTTCCAGATTGTCCTGCCGGCGTATTAAAAGCGAGAATATCTTTGTCGCTGAATATCTTTCACAAGTACTAATGCAAGTTACATAATACCCTGAGGCAAGCGAAAATAGAGTTCGATGAAGCGAAGCGCGATCACAATTTATTGGTTCTCCAGATTGTCCCGCCGGCATATTAAAAGCGAAAATATCTTTGTCGCTGTATATCTTTCACAAGTACTAATGCAAGATGCATAATACCCTGAGGCAAGCGAAAATAGAGTTCGCTGAAGCATAGTGCATCACAATTTATTGGTTTTCCAGATTGTCCCGCCGTACTCGCTTCGGCAGTACATATGCTAAAATTGGAACGATACAGAGAAGATATAGGTTGTCCTGCCGGCATATTAACGCGACGCAAACTGATATTCGGGATTCCGAAAAGTAGAGGGGAAAAAACCGACAGCAAAGGAGGCAGAGAAGAAAAAAGTATCGCCTATTCATTGTAGCGGTTAAGCTAACTGACGATATTGACCAGCCTATTATATGTGCCAGACGGCATAATACCAACCTTTACAGGAATAGGAACCATGGATTAATTTCGAGCGTGCTGATTGGTTATTTAAGCAGCGTCACGTATGATGTCATAGACGTATTGTCCACATGCCTTATAGTGGTGTTGAAAGTACATTTAAAGTTTATCCTCTGATGAATACGAATTGACACCTAGGAATGCGATTTTTGATCGAAAGTTACTAACGAACATATCTTTGTTATTTCCAATGAATTTCAATCTTTGTATAGCATATCTGAGCTTGACAGAATGGCTTGAAATATTGAGTGTGAAAAAAATAATGGCGCCATCTCTGAGCAAAACATAAAAACTGCTATTTTTAATTAAATATCTAATTTTTTTAGATTCAAACTCAGTCTTTTCATTGGAATTTAACTTGAAAGCCAGCCATTAATTTTTAATGTGTATATTATTTTATAATATCTGACATTTCAATTTTTCAAACTTTGTTTTCAATTTCTTTCACATATTTTAAAATTTAAATAATAAAATGTAAGTAATTTAACACTTTTCGTTTTGAGAAAGGGATATCATTAATAACTAAACAGTTTTGAAATTTATCTGCTGATCTGAAAACTTTGAGAAATTATTTTAGTCCTTTTTCTTTTCTCAAGTGAAACTTATCACTTATACTCAGGTAGCCATTCTTTCTGTCTCTTACATATATAATATTTATAGTATCTGTATGCATTAGTTTCAAACTACTGTTTAGAAAGAGAGCCCTGATAATTAAGGAAAGGCTTCAAAAGAAAAAAAACAAAAGTTTATACTTTTTTAACTTTTGAATTTCTTATGCATATTTTTATTAATACTTCAATATCAAGAAATTGCTTAAGATTTCTCACAAATATTTTATAAATATGATTTATTTTTATAAAATCATTGATTCTTTTATTAATGATATACTTTGCTATTCTAGGGTTAAAAGTAGTTGGTAAATAAAGAGATAATTTATTCAAATAAATTTGCATATAAAAATACTGAACGTTTTAAGAGAAAGATAGATGAAATGCCAAAAAATATTTTTGTAAGTATGCATTTTTATACAATTTATACATTTTTTATACAAGGAAAAAAAATTATACAATATGCAATTAAATGTTATACAATCTAATGCCTCTTAGCATTGGGTTGATTCAGTTTTATAGGCGCAGAACGAACATTGCTGCGTAAGACAATAGTGACTTACTTACAACCTCATGAGGAAATGAAGATGGACGTTTTTCCCTCTCAAAAACAGACATTTTAAAAGATTCAACATATGCAAATAACAACTGCCTTTCTCTTTCGCTTGCTCCACAGCCGGTTTCTCTAACGCCATATGTGACGATTTCGAAACAACCAATCAGCACGCTGGGAATTTCTCTATGGTCCCTATTCCTGTGAAGGTTGGTATTATGCTGCAGGACCCTGCGTTTAGTTCGTTGTGTCGTTGTTTCTAATGAACCGATAGGACACGATCTCTGAACTTATCCAGAGGGTGTCTTTGTCAGAGCTAAACCATTTATGATCATGCTTACGACTGAATATTTTTTATGTCAATATTTATACACAAGAGCGTCGGAAATTACCAAGAAATATAATAAATAAAGAGAAAAAAGTTTATTTCGTGTTCACTACAGGTTTACATAGATTTTTGCTTCCATTGGTGAGATTAGACCATTCACCTGAAAAGTATTATAATTCAAGTTTTAAATGAGTTACCACGACAAATTTAAGATTGATCGACCCAGGCTGATTGACAGAGTATCATGCGAATAACTTCCCATTACGTCTGCTATCTTACTTATAAAGTTTTTCTTTAAGAAGCCTCTTTGGCGATAATTTAATATAGTCATTCATCTCTATTAATGTATTTTTCTCTCTCCTTTCTCTTCCATTTCTTTCAACTAACTACACACAGCTTTCATCTTTGAATCATATCATCATATTATCATCTTTGAAGGGAATTAAATAATTTTACATTTAATTTTTTGCAGAACTGCAATAAAAATAATTTAATGCTTGGCTTATGAGCTGATAGGATTTAATTGATTTAAATATTTCGCATTTGGTTCTTGTCATGATAAATTCAATAAGAGAGAGAGATTGAGATTGCAGCTCGCGTTTAATATTTCACAAAGGATAGTATCATAAATATTATCTTTTTTCTTAAGTCTAGAACGATTTTTTGTAGTTAAGATGTAATTATATGCAAAATTATACTATCATTTCTTGAGCTTTTCTACTAAAGTGGAAATTTGGAAGCTTTTCATCACAACCCGATTTCTTTTTCAATTAAATTTTTAATTCCTGATTAAGAAGCAAATAATGCGTCTTGTGTAAATAATATTAAAATGACTCAGTTTATTTCCTTCACCTTTCTGCTTCCTATATTTGTATTCATGTTTTCTATCACATTTCAGACGTGGAAAAAGTGGTTTTAATTTGATCCTATTTAATAGTTCCTATTTAATAGAAAATTTTTCTCAAAGAATTGAGTCATGATGCTAATGCAGTCAGTTTTCTTTTCAAATTCATCTATGCAGGCCTAGTTTTTCCCGCTTTTGCATGCTTGGATTTTGTTTTCATTTGAAAATTTTTTTTTTTTGCTAAAATTTGAAATGCCACGTAAGTTTTTAACTGCGCTGGAAGCCCTGGATTTTTTGTGGACGTTAGATGACAGTGATTTAGACAGCATGAATAATGAATTAGTGATTTTACCTCCAGATCCCGATGCACTGAGCGACACTGAGGGTATTGATGATTCGTCTACGAGGCAAATAGGCGAAACAATACATGATGACCAATGCATTACCAATGATACCAATGTGCATTACATCCTGTCATATATATGAAAACAGAGTTCACCTGTTTGATAATCATGCGGCAGCTTATTTTACATCAGTTCAAGAAAAAAAAATGGTAATGGACTTAATTTATGAATGCCTTTGAAACATCCTTGTTTGCTTCATGGAAGCTCAATCAGCTATTTAACTGAACTTGCTTGATTTTCGAAGACACATAACAGTTGGCTATTTGGGACATTCTATTCTTTCTTGCAGAAAACTAGGTGTTGAACAAGCTAGTGAAGATTTTCTAAAGCTTAAAAATGCACATTTTATTGTAGAAAACACAGAAAACCGACAAAGAAGATGCCAGCTAAAACTCTGTGCAGCAAAACCAACACTATCTGCAAAAAAAGTAAAGTTGGACTATGCTTAGGATGCTTTCTCCCCTTCCACCTAAGAAAGAACTAATAGCAGTGGATTGTATCATTGTCCTATTTTTAGGACAGGCTGTGCCGACAAAGACTAAAAAAGTTTGGTAAGTTTTTTTTTTGTTTTATGTATGCGTAGGCTCGGAGAAACACATATTTAAGATTAAAAAAATATATTAATTTTTTAATGCTTGGTACAATATAGGTTAAATTTCTTATCCTTCTTTATCAAATCAGAGTTTCTTAGCAGTTTCCTTTGAAGTTTTCTTGTAAATCTTATTACAAAAAACGTGAGTGAAAATAGGGAAATTGTTTGAGGTTTTCAATTTTAATTCAGAAATAAGTTAGTTAATCCATGTAATAAATAATCTGTTTTTCCAACATAAAACTCGTTATTTATTTGATGAATTCAAAAAATGTAAAATTGTTATAAATTAGTTAATTCGCCCTTTTTAATAAATTATCTTTCTTTTAATTTACATGGTTTAATAGCAACCGACATTCTACCACAAAATCTCCGTAGAATCATATCACAAAAATCCATTCCATGCACATGTAAGGAAACAACACTTTCCTGGCTGCAAATATATGTTTACACAATTGATCCATTGTTGAATTTATTCGCTGGAAGACGTCTCAGCGGGAGAGAGAAAATCTCTGACCAAAGTTTTGGACAGAAGTCATAAATATTGCAGAAGGAAGTGCATAAATAAACACATGCAAATTACTTTCCGCCGTCATCCACTCCTGATGAAGTAAAACCAATGGAAAACTGATATCTGTTCTTTTATTGATGATCCAATAAGCATTAAGAGACGAAGTTTTCGTAAAGGAGAACCCCATTTTGTAAAACAAATGGGACCTGCTTTTGACAGCAATTCCAACGGTTCCTACAAGCTCACCTTTTATGAATTAAATATATCTCTAAACTCAACGAAGTCTAATGTTAACTAAGCTTCTCGTTCCGTTAGGTCAAAGATGATAGTTATTTCTTTACAGTGGAGCGTGTTATTCGCTGTCCAATAATTATCTCGAGGCTTTCAATAAAATGCAGTTAATTAACTTCACTTGCAGTCTTTTCTTATTTTTAACAATGACTTCCAGGTTTATTGATCATTTTTGGAGGTTGTGATTCATTTCTGACTTAATTAAAAATAAATTTTCCAATCAAGCGGAAACTGAAGAGTTGTTTTCTCTTTAATATGAAAGAGTAGAAGAACGAGAAAATATTATTTCCGTCCAATATGTTTTTGTTTGTGCCAAGATGAACTGCAACGCAGATATTCATATTTAATGAGAAAATTAAGTATGAAATTTAAGTTTTCTCTAGATTGAATTGGTTGAGGGGTTTTTTTGTATAACGTATTACTGCATCATGAAGACTGAGCTTTTGCATAGAATAATGCTACTGATTTTTAATCAAAGAATGTATTATATTTACCAATTTACAAAGTCTCTATGCCTTTTAATACGAAAATAATGCCTAAAATTATTTTATATGCCTTTTAAAACAAAAGTGAACTCATCTTCCGAAATATGAATCTCAGTTATTTTGTTTACATTGAATTATGTTATTCATAGTTTAATAATGATATGGGCATTCTCAATGAAATACAAGGAATTTATTTCACTAGTAGTGTATCTTAAAATAAAGCAGTGATTACTCAAACCTATTCGATTATTCCAACAATGGGTAATTTATATGTAACATAATTCAGACTGAAATCCTTTCAAATACTATGTGCATTGAATTTATCTGATTTCTAGAAGATGTCATAAAACGCAATTATCTGATTTGCTTTTTCATTTCTCTCCTTTCTATACCATACATCACATATTGATATCATTCAAGGAATTTGATTTTCGGCAAAGACCTCTTTTCATGATATTGTCTACGAAATAGTAATTTGAATGACATATTAATAGATAAGTAAATACTTATCCAGAAACATTTTGATGCGTCTGATAATTTAAACTTTTAAAAATATTTTAGTCATTTGAAAAAATATTCGAAAAAAATTCTCTCTAAACTTTCATAAATACTCATGCTTCAAACTTCCCTGAATTCTAAATGTCAGTTTTTAGAGCTCTTCTTTTCTACTCTTTCCTCTAGCTGGTTTTCTGCCTCTGTGTATGTTATCACGAAAATTCTAGAATTCAAAAAGCTAGATTGAAATTTCGCATGTTGTTTTAAATTCAATATTGTACATCATACAGATTTATCAAATTTTGGATCTAATCTATAAGGGGATGTCTATTTATTTGCATTTCTATCTCAGTATAGTAATTCGATAGTTACGAAATTCAATGAGTAATAACGAAGTTAACGATTCATTTTAAAAATTAAATAAAAGTAATTCAGTGTTTAAAATTAGTCTTTAATCCTATACATCCAATCTACAGATTTACATCAGATTTGGAACCAAATATATCAAAAGGTACATTGTCTGTCTTTCTATGCATATGTGGACAAGATGAATCTAAACGTTACTGAGCCGGATGGATGAAATTTGACTCAAAATCTTTACACCAGATTTGCGCTTATTTTGAAATCCACGGGAATATATAGTTTTCTAAATTACTTAACAGATTTTTTTACTGAAGTATAAAGACAAAATATAGTAAAATAAATAACGAATTTATTCTTCTAGTCGAAACGCCCATTCTTTTATTCGAACCTTCCATTTTATTGTAATCAGAAAAATTATTTTCAATATTTGCGTTCATTTTTTCGCACGAATAAAAGCTTATACCTTATTTTTTTATTTTATTGTCTACATTTTAGTGACGGCTGACACGAGTACACACAACATGTTAGGCATAGCTAACCAAATTCAATTATCCAATATAAAATACATATTAAAATTATTGTATACATATGTACCATCACATTTTTAAAATGATTTAATGACATTAACTTTCTGAAATATAAATCTGTAATAAATTACGCGATAACTTACAAAACGTTTGGTTTACACAAAATAAAAAAAAAATTTCTACTTCTGGCTGTTGGCGAATTCTAATAGAAAGTAAACCCAAGACGCGTAGAAACACGAGCTATTACGTCATTCATCGGTGCAGCAGCGCCGGAAGTATAGCGTATTCTCTGTTAACTTCGTGGTGTTGTTACAACCCTACATAACTTGAGGTTACCATTTTCCAAACTTTATCTCCAAATATAAGGCTAAAATTTTAATATCATTTTGTTAGGTTTAAAATAGGTATAGATTGCAAATTTTCGATAATAATGTATTGTCACCGGAAACCCATCACTGTGTTAAATTTCAAAACTGTAGTTCGATTGGAAGTGGGTAAGAAATAGATCTCAAGATTTGAGGACACGACACTCAAGTTTAAAAAAAGCTTATAAAAATCGCCAAGTTTACGAAGGTGTTTTAAACATGTGTGTTGCCGTGTTGCCAATCATGTTTAATAGAGACAGGATATAATTTGCCTGCTTGCTTCTACTAGCGTTATGAGAATTTATAACATGCGATTTTATCTACAGAGTTTCATATGCATGTTGTAATTCTATTTAGTAGAAAAATAAAACACATTTATTTATGCGAACGCGTATTCTTGGCTATCGTTAGAGATGAAATTTTAAAAATAATGTGAAAACCTGAAGAAAAATAGCTTAAGATAATCAAATTGTTAATTATGAAAAGAAGAATTTGTGGATTTCAAAATGTTATTTTTTTCCAGATAATTGTTTTAAAGTTATCACTGGGAAATATCAAAATCACGAATAAATAGAAAAAGTAGCACATCATCATAGGAAAAGGTGATTTCCGATGTTTTTATAAAATTATTCTTTACACCAGACGAGTAAATTTTTGGTGACATAACACTTAGTCACGATTATTTTTAATTTCACATTTTAATTAACTTTCTTAGTAAAAGTGAGCAAAGAATACAAGATAAAAATCACTTGAACGATTTTTTTAGCTTTGTTATTTATTGATAGTTTCAGCATGAAATTAAGTATGATTAAAATACTTTTCAACATATCTAAGAATAAAATTTGTTTTATCTTTAAATGATTTTTAATATACTAAAGTTTTTTTTTTTTTTTTACAACGATAACTATTATTTTTTCAACTAATTTAAATAAATACTTTGTAAGAGTTTATTATGAATATTTTTACAGATGTTTAATTGTATTTCTATGTTAATTGCATTTTACTCCAGATATATTTTTCTCAACATAATTTTAAGTGAAATATTTCAGAAGCAGAGATAATTTTTCCGAGCATAAATTTAATACTTAAAAAGTTTTTAGACAATTCATTCAATGAAATATAGAATCTTAATTTTTTGTTTCCGAAATAGCCCATTCATTTTGGTAAAAAGGATCTCATAAAAATGATTGAAATAAACGTTTTTTCCTAATTAATTTTGAATATATAAGAATGCGATAGTATGCTTAATTTTTTATTGAGTAAAATGCAAAAGGAAAAAAAATGTTTTAAATCAGATTTCGATTGATTTAATTATTTTTTTAATTTTTACTACTTTTCAAAGTTTTTTCAAAGTTATAAAGGAGATATTAATAACTTATACAGTTTACTAAAATGTTAATTTCAGGGAGATCCCAGACGGATGCTGGTGTATTTATTCAATTTAATTATTTTTTCACAAAACATCGAAATTGAATACGTGATTGCTAAAATTAAACTGAAAACAGACAATGTCTTCATATAAATATTAAAATTATTTGTTGTGCCAAATAATTACGGTTTTTTTTTAATATGACCTTGCTTAAAATATATTTATTTGATATTTTTTCTACCAACTATCTATCTATGAAGAGCTATATTGAAAAAATTTACTATAATCTATGTAGAATAATTTGCTTCGTTCAGCAATGAAAGATCGATAATTTGTTACAAAAACTGTTGTTAATCTTTACTAAGGATGAAATTGATGTCATGAATCTGAATTCCATTTCTATCATTGCCAATTTTAATCATATATATTAGACCTTCACCGAAAATTCATTTTTTACTTTATAAGGAATGATAATCTCTCAAAATATCGTCTTCGCAGACACAGAGAAAAATACACTTGTTTTGCGAGAGGCGAAATCCACTTTTTGTTCCTCCCAAGTCCTTTGCGGTTATGCACTTAACATCTCCCTTCCCTCATGCAAAATGTGGCGCCCTCTATTGGCGTCTGTGCAATTCACTTTTATTTTCTCCTTATTCAAACGTAGATTCACGATTATCTGTATTGATTTTACTGTTCTTTTTTTTTTTTTAAGAAACTCGATGGGACCTCGTCTAGCGACCGTATATGATATGCCCCAAAACGTTTAATGAAAGTTATTTACTACCTAGAGCACTCAGATTCAATCTGTCGCCTCTGGACCTGAGCATCAGATCCAAAATTAGTGATCACAATTCCCAAATCCCGACCATCTCGACATTTAATTAGTGATGCTAGTTTCGACATAAATGACTGGGTAATCAAATCAATTTACAAGTACGCTATAATGATGCAAATTTAGAACAGTATGTCAGAACGAAAACTGTTACTTAAATTAAGATTCCGTTATTAAAACACAATTGCAAAAACACTTCTACTGTGCAGTCACTTATAAATATGTTAAATGCACTAATGCAGTTTCTGTTTTAATTTTATGTCTCTAATCAAATTTAAAAGCTGAAAGAAGAAAGATTTGTATATGCCATTAATTTGATGAGCATGGGAATTAACTTTAAATATTTTGCTAGAGCTAAAGTTGACTTTCAGGTCTAAGTTGCTAAATAACAATGTCAAATAAGTTTTTAACAGAAAGGTCTTTAAAACAAAACAAACTGAGAAGAAAGAAAAGGAGGAAGACAAATCGGTATTTTTCCGTTAGCCGGGAGCAAATGTCGCCAATTCTGAACCAAACGAGAGCCAAGTCGCCAAGAGAATGGTTGTAAGAAATTTGGCGGAATTCTACATTATTTGGCGATTTTTCGCTTGCGCCCGGCTATCGGAAAAGTACCGACAAATCTCTTAATATCAAACAGACTTCGAACTTTTATTCGATATAAAATTCTTTACACATTCATATTGTACAAAACATTCCATTTTTTAAAAATTATTTTATGATTAAATTAGTTGCAAAAATATACAAATATTTGAACTTAACTTTGAAGAGAAATGAATTATTTATACAAGATATATTACATCTAAAATTAGTTCACACATACAATCATAATCTAAAGATAAATTTATTCTTTGATATTTAAAGTTATTAATAAAGTTTTTTGTTCATCAGAACAGTTCAAATCCTCCCACAATTATTTTATCTACACAAGAAAAAGTTCCGCTGAAACCTCGACTCACGTATATTTCATCTCGTCAATTTCACTCTCTATTTAGATTTCGAACTGAATTAAAGCATGTTATGAGAACATGCCTAACCGAAATAATGTCATCATTCTTTGGCAGAATTTCAAAATTCATTTTGCATTTAATGGAAGGATTAATCATATACTCATTTCTGCATAATTCATATCTCTAACCTTACAACTTTATCTTCCTTTAGAGATGAGTCATTCGGAATTTTACATGACCTTCTCCAACAAGACACCAATTCATGCTTCTGCAACGACAATCCTTCGGTTATTTACATAGAGTAACGGGCATTAAATACCTTCTACAACAGCCGAAATGACTTTAAAGTTTTATTTCTATGTTCATAAGGTGGAAAAAGTATTCGCCGTATCTAAATTCATAGCACTGGTAAGTTCCTCTACAATAGAAATAAACTACATTGGCGTATTTCGCAATTCTCATATCAAATCATAGAACAGCAAAATATAAATGGACATCTTGTTTGAAAAAAAATATCACCGGAGATGTCGTTAGCTTACTGAGCTATCGCGAGCAAATTTTTAACTTCATTGTGTGAATAATCAGCGTCTTTCACAGCAACAAGTGTCTTACTGGGCTTTCCTTCTCAGAACTATGATGAAAATTCTGTGTCCCAATTTCTATTGTTCTAAGAGTTATCTCAAAGAACTCGCTCATCATCAGCTAGGTACCGGGTGCTGGTAAGCCTTTTCTTCAACAAGGGAACATACTGATAGGTTTCGCATAACTTTCGAACACTTCTTATTGTTTGCTCTAAAAATTTTATTTCCGTAGCTAAACTCGGTTCGTTGAAATCTCATTCCTGTAAGTAACTTTATTTTAACTTAACTTTATTTTATCATAAGATAATTAATGATGCCATTGATTGCAGTGACATATTGAGCCGTATCACTTTTTCTGTGCCGACTAGAAGTCTGAGGAAGAGTTGCTTATTTGTTAATGTATTTACTAGGTTTAATTACATACGTAATTTTTCTATTTATAAATTTTATAAGATTTTTAACAGGTACTCTGATGATCTTGATATGTTTAATATGTCTTCTGGTGTTTTAAAGACTGAATGTTTGCGGCTTTTGTGCTCTTGAAGTGTTTTTATTTTGTATGCTTTTTAAAATCGTGTTGTGTTTTTAGTGATTTCTGTGTCTATATGTTGTTTTTATTAACCTGTATTTTGCGCTATTTTAGTGTTTTTCTCTGTATCATGCACTCTGTAATTGGAGTTTATTCCGTAGTGTGCATTTCTTCTAAATAAATAAATAAATCTTTCCCACCCGGAATATTCTTTCTTTCAATAATCCTCTCAATATACAAATTTATCATCTCAAAAATAATCATCTCAAAAATAATCATCTCAAAAATAATCATCTCAAATAGCAAATTTTATTTTCTTCCTTTATATTTTAGCACTTTTTTTCTCTAATGCATCATCCAATATTCTTTGTGCACACACAATTAAACTAGATTTACATTAGAATATCTATTTTAAAACCTTTTGGAATATCTTCATACGATAAAACCAATGTTCAATAATTTTCTCCAGTTGCTGGTTCTCAAGGTTTTAATTTAAAATCTTGACCATGCATTTTAATTCGTCCATTGAAAATCTTTCTGATTCACCCTCTGAAATTCCTTCGTCAATAGCGGCAACGTTTCTGCAGTGAAAGATTGGTAATTTATAACAAAAATTATCTTTTTTCTTGAATAAATTTGCAAATCTCGGTTACAAATCGATTCGGTTCTGTAATCTCGATTCAATTTTTTATAAATCGAGATATTTGCAATTTTATATATATTTATATCTTTCCCAAAAGATTACAAATAAGAAAATCAATTAAAAGATCCACAGATAAAGCGAAAGCAGCAACTCTATTGTCATTGGAAACTGCAATTTTACATTATTCAAGACTAGCCGCCTTCGGCGACCAGCTTGTTCGCCGAGAATATATTTAATCTTGCATCATTTTATATTCACGGTACTCTTAACAACGTAATTTTAAACTTCGGGTTGTGGTAGACTTGCATCTGTTCTGTTCATTTTCCAAACAACTGACCGTGTCTTGTTACCTCTAATTCGCATTATTTGCATTATACTCACGCAGACCAATTAGCCAAAGAAGCCATCACATAAGGCGACCCTTTCCTTCTGCCTAAGCCACTTTCCTGCCTGAAAGCCGAGATGAAGTCAGCTGCTTTAAGCATCTGGCAAGACAACTGGGATAATGGAGAAACTGGCCGCAGTACACACGATATAGTGCCTAGGGTCTCAAACAAGCCAGTAGGATGGAATAGAGAAGAGATAATGTTCGTTACAGGACACTGGCCTTTCCCTTCTTCGCTTCAATCTTCGAACACATGACAACTGCTCGTGCGGAGAAAAAGGAGATCCAATTCACTATGCCACAAAATGTCCGTTTACCCTCTTCTGGCATTTCCAAACTCCAACAGGGTCACTTAAATTACAGTGGTTGAAAAACATTCTCACGAACAACTTCTCAAGAACCCGACTTCGGCTCCTAATGCGTTTCATATGTGATGAGAACAATCTCATTGTAGAGGATAATAATTGAGCACTCCTCCACCAAGACTGACATTGTTCATTCATTTAATTTGTTCTTGTACACGCTACTTGTTTTTGTCCCTTCTTAAAAAATAAAATTCGTCTCCATCCATCCAAACCGGAAAGGAGCCAAATGGCTCTAAACACGGGGATGCAGGTCTTGTAATTTAATCTTATTACTCTTGTAAAATATACATTTGATATCAACATTAAAATGGCGCAGCACATTTGATGGCCAGCGGCATGTTAGCTGGATTAAAACATGTTCTAAAAATGAATGAAAACATAGCAACCATAAACTTTCAGCTTATATTTCTTAATATAAGCAAAGTAATATCTCGGGGATATTTGTTTACAGATTTCGTAAAAGTTTTAATGCAATAAAATACGAAAGTAAAATGTATTAGGTTATTATCTCAGATTGCAATATTGAAAGAGAAATACGCAATTAAATGGGTTAAACAACGAAAACTGTTTGAATTACGTTGCAACAATGAAAAGTTTTATTGTAAATTATGCCATAAAATAATTTTATAAAATTATTAAAAATCGAGGAAACATTGTTGACATTTAAACCTAATTGCTATCATTGTAGAAGTTATTTTTTGTTTTTTCAGATTATGTAAAAATGATTTTTGTGCTGCAATATTTTCGGAAATTACTAAGAAAAACGCCAAAATTTCGATTAATTTCTAATTCATTAAAATTCTAGTTAAAATTTCAACAAAATGCTCAGAGGTTCACTTTTAAAACCTGAAAAGTATGTTTGTGCCAAATTTCGTAGCTCTAAGTCCAGCGGTCTGTCCTGTAGACCGCCAACACAGACACACAGACATTCTCCTTTATTAGTAGTAGAGATTGTTACGTTCACGCAATTAATCTGCCTGATTTTGCGTCTGTCTTTCTTCGTGAAACTTGGAGAGGCGGGGGTGCAGGCCGCTACTTGGAGCGGCCTGTATCGTCGCCTCTCCAAGTTCTGCCACAATTCAGTTGGTAATAGCTATATACTTTTGGGCGTCTGCCCAGTCACTTCATCGCCTTTCAGATTTTACAGAAAGGTACTTTTCCGTTAGACGGGCGCAAATTTCGCCAATTGTGAACCAAACGCGAGCCAAGTCGCCGAGCGCAAATGTCGCCAATTGCGAGCCAAGTCGGCGGGCGCAAATGACGCCAAAATTTGGCGGAATTCTACATTATTTGGCGATTTTTCGCTTGTGCTCGGCTAAAATGATGTCGCCAATTGTGAACCAAACGCGAGCCAAGTCGTCGGGCGCAAATGTCGCCAATTGCGAGCCAAGTTGGCGGGTGCGAATGTCGCCAAAATTTGGCGGAATTCTGCATTATTTGGCGATTTTTCGCTTGCGCCCGGCTAACGGAAAAGCACCTACAGAAAGCCAAATATAGACATATGAATGTCTGAGCACTGCAAATTTTATGAAAAATAGTTTTATTTGTTTTGTAACATTAACTGCTTATTACAATGAAATCAAAGTAATGATTAATAAAAACTGTTGTCTAAAAATTTACTTAAATAATTTTCTCATTTTCGCCAAATTGCAAGTTACTCATTGTGAAAAGCAAAAGATTATTGCTACAAATAGCAGTAATTTACGAACAGATTATTGACATAAATACGAAATAGAAAGAAACTTATGAATTTAAAAAATAAAAAGAAAAATATTTTAAATTTACTGATTAATAAAAAGAAACAAGTAGAGTTAAATGTAATCGTGAATGATTGGAAATGCTTAGTGATATACACAAATATGAGCAGAATTTAAAATCTTAAACTTTTGTGTTTCAAATACAAAGATGCAATATATATTTCACTCATCACTTATCTTTAAATATCTGTATCCGTTGGGCATTTAAATAATTCCGCTTCCAAGAATTTATACATTTGAAATAAGTTGTAATTATTAAAAAGGTCAAATGAAAAATGTAGCAAAAATTTGATTAATTCTTTACATAATTTAGATATATTATTACATTTTTAACGCATCTTTCCAACTTATTTTGAAAATAAATGTTTCAAGCAGTATAAATTCATTCTTAATATGATTTTATTCCTCAAACTTAAAATATCTAGAAATGCATAAACAGACTAAGATTTGAAGAAAAAAATATGCGGACAAAAATAATATTTACTAAACTGGTTAAGGCCTTAAGAGCAGAAATAAATCAAAAGGAAAAAACATTCACTCCTATTAAAGTTATTTATAAAGATTGAGTTTGAACAATTAATTAATTACACAGGCGCATTAAAAATTTCTGGAACAAAGAACGTAAAGAAATTTTATTTGTTGTTCAACTTACCTTACTTATGGTAAAATTTTTTGTTCTCAGCTATCGAAATTCCTGATGCTTTTTGAAAGTACTGCGGTTCAACTAAGTGTGTGGAAATGAATCAGAATTTTAAAAAATACCAACACTTATTCATGTATAAATATTTGTATAAAATTACTGTTTCTGGCGCGTCACAAATTATTTTCACGCAATATTTTCTTTCAAACATTATAAAGCATAGATTTATTTTGCTTCAAATCCATTCTATTATTGATTTTCATAACAAAATTTCCTTCAAATATATGAATTTCTTTTGAGTACATTAAGATCATATTCAGGACATTTTAAGTGGCTTATCTCTTTTCCACATTCTCTCAATTTATGTTGACCTTTACTGACATTCTGAAAATATTTTGAAACAGAATTGTTATTCAAATCATTTATGAAATATATTTCTTAGCACAGAGATACTTCCTGTTAATCTGTTTCTAAAGTTCAAAAATTAAGATATCGGATCAAATTCAATTAGCTTCAGCAATGTTGGCAATTTCTGCAAACCATACGTCGAGAAAAAATTTATAAATATGACAGAATTTTCAACACATTTCGAAGAACAAAAAAATTCATGTACTAACTTAAGGAAATAATCCATCTTTGAGTAAGTCTGAATAATTGTATATTCAAACAGGGAGAAAACAATTTATTAGTGAAATTAGAAAATAAGATTCTTTATCAGTTTCTACTGTCTCTATAAGATTGGAAGAAATACCTGCACCAAAATGTTAATCTTTTCCGGAAAATAACCACATCTACACAGAGGTTCACTAAAATACAAATTGACAATATAGTATGTGTATACGAAACAGTTTATTGAAATATCTGTTTCAAAATATCATTGCGTCACAAAATGTTTTCACACGCAGTTTGTCTTAAGGATTTAATTTCAGATCCGATTCCATTTCGAAAAATATATTT
Organism: Araneus ventricosus; assembly: GCA_013235015.1. Classification (NCBI taxonomy): domain Eukaryota; kingdom Metazoa; phylum Arthropoda; class Arachnida; order Araneae; family Araneidae; genus Araneus; species Araneus ventricosus. The sequence goes on from BGPR01000624.1 coordinate 26,117, forward strand.
CTGCCGCTAGTTATATTTTATCATCATTTATATTTACAAAGGATATAAATGACTTGACAGTGAATTAATACGTATATGTATATTACACTTCAGTACATTCAAGAAATGGTTCAATTTTCTCTTTCAGTGTTTTGAAATCTTTATAATACACAAAATATCGTTTACCATATTCAAAAACTAGATTTTTATAATATATAAAATGCATTTAGTTGCAGTGGAATCAAACTCACGAATAGTTATTGATATATGTATTAAATGTTTACATTTTATCAAACTCTTATTAAATATTTACATGTTATTAAATATTTACATGATCGGTATCAGCCAGTGTGTGTGGTGGTCTTTGGAAGAACTTAGACTCAATGGTCTTTTATCTTCTAATTCAGCTAGAAATAAATGATTAGTGACATGGCATGTAATGCGCGTAAATTGAATTAATTTAGTTAATATCTTTAGTTATAGTCATGCTACACTCACTTTCATTTTTACTTAATAGTTAAGAAGGAAAAGAAAAAAAGAGAGAGAAAGCGTTTAACTCTATTGTGATGCAATTTAACTTTACCCGAGAGAATGCATGCCTCCTTAGAGAACTTTAAGACGCGCCGGGGTCATAGAATGACCCCAAACTGAAGTCAATCCTGCGCTGTTAAAAACTTTATATTTTTAGTTTTAAAAATAAAGTTTTTGACTTTTAGACGTTAAGAATACAGAGCTTAACACAAATCAAATATACTCCATTATTATCCACTCATAAAGCACGGTTTTCTAGTGGGTTCGCTCTTTCATGTGAAAAGTTTGGTGCAGATTTTTCGATAAATATATTTGAGTACTCTACAATTAACTGTATCGTCTCATCGTGGATGAATAACTCCCAATTCTTCACGTAGCTTGCACATCTTTCTCTTGTTCTTTTGGTCCAGGTAAGAGCGACACAGTATTATGACAACGAGTACGAATATTCTGCTCAAATTTTGTTTTCCTCCAATGCACGCAATCTTCTGATGAAAACCATTCCGAGTCATTCAATTCTTCAATTCCAAAATCTCCGTCCTCTTCCGATTCCGTATCGTGTTCGCTGAAACTTCCGTGATCTAAAAATTATCTTCCAAAATATCCTCTGGTCCATTATCTTCATTGTCAAAGTCTGAATCTTCATCAATTTCTACTTCAGCAAGAACTTAATGTAAACGCTCCATTACGTTTTCAAATGGAGTCTGCATTGTGAGCATCAGGTAAATAATTCGATTAGGAAAGGACAGCAACGAACTGGCGTTATAAACCGCGTGAAATAACTGGTATGTGGAACAAACGGAAGAACGCGCGGGGTCATTCCATAACCCCATTAACTGACAAAACGTATATTAGGGGACAAAAAATTCCGGAAATACTTTCTGAATACTCAGAAAAGGCAAGGGGGGTGACTAACTCAGCTACTGATAATAAAGGAATGACAGGTAGCTATTTTTCTAGGAATCGGAGTTTTCCGAGAGCTTGGTGTCATAAAATGACACCCGCGAGTCCTCCCGGTTTAATATGTTTATTGCCCAGTTCACATTCACTACTCTCGTCATACTGGACGTGGGGAAGGGAATCAAGGTGGGTTGTTGCCTATCTATGCAACAGGGCTCGGAGCCTCTTTCTGTTAATGTTACTCCTAAGGTCGTAGACTCGTATTTCTTTCACAGCTTTTTTGGTACTATTGTCCAGTTTGTGGTAGTACTTGGTGGAGAGTTTTTTCAAAAATTCTGCTATTGAAGTTAGATGGATATCTTTATGGATGTTTTTGTTACGAAGATACCAGGGTGCTTTAGTGATTCACCTTGCAGTGATGTTTTTTAATATCTATCTTTTGTTTCTTGATATGCGTACTAGCTGCCGCCTCCCAAACAGGTTGAGGCGTAGCTAATAATGGGTCTCAACAGGGCTTTGTAGATAAGAAGTTTGTCTTCTAACAAGGGTTTGGATTTTACGCCTACTAGCGGATACAGTTGCGTATTTGCCATTCGAAATTTATCTCTTGTCCAGAGTTACCCCTAGATATTTAGTTTCCGTATTTGAGGCAATTGGACTTCTGGGAGAGAAGGGATTTGTATCAGTTTAAGATTCATATACTCCCTCAAAACACAGAAAAAATTGATGCCTTTTCCGCACAGATTATCGATTTTGAATTTTTAATAATGAAATCTGCTCTCAAATATGGCAGGTAATTTAAAATATATCGGAAATACAAAATTCATTATTTTATTGGGTACAGTAATGCTCTTTTTTAATTTATGCGTTCAGTGAGCTTGAAATAATTCGGCTTGTGGTGTCGATTCCATTGCAGAAGACTGTTTTATTCCAATTTATTTTCAATGTAACATTTTATAATAAATATTTTTATTTAGATATTTTCAAAATATCGAAATCATCTACATTCAATCAAATTATCTGGAGATATTTCAATAACTTTAATAAACATGGGATATAATTTATATAATAATATTATGGATGAACCTCACATCGACGAAAAGTACATTATTCAAACATCAATAAAACTGTCAGTGTAGAAAAAACATAGAGCTAATATAAGGAAACTGTCAACTTCCCATTCAGGACATTTAGAAAGACGACGTCTGAATAATTTGATAGTTACACAGTGTGAAGGCAATTTACTTGTCAGATAAAGGAATGGAATATTTTAGCAGAATTTATCACATGGTTTGGTAGAAAGATAAAATTTTTTACTCTGGAAACTTTGATTCTTCACCGACATTTATAATTAACAGCGACAAATCCAAAATAATTCCAAAACTAAATTAAAGACATTTCTGTAATTCAAAAAATTAAATTTCTTGCATGAATTAATTCGCTATAAATCTAAAAAAAAAGTGTCTTAAGAATGAAATAACTGCAATTTCTCCAGGTAAGTGGCAGCGAATTTTTGAACTTATAAGCATACCTTCCCAGCTGAAGAAGGTAATGTCAAATAAAATTTAACGAATTATTTGAAGTATTTAACCCTCTCATACCTAGCCAGGCGGTCTACAGGTTTCGCCTTAACGCCTAAGACGGCCGTTTTGAGGCGCTTGCCTTCTTTTGAGGGGTGGTCGAGTAGAAAGATGGCTTCATTGATAAGAGTGGTAGGGGATGCAATTATCCTTGTTGGGGCCTTTTTTCACAGCCCGTTTCACTCAGGGCCACCTGGGTTCCACCATCGCGGAAAAACCGCGAGGAAATCAATCAAAGTAGGACGCTGACAGTTTTATTACCTTGAATAGCGGGGAGTGTGATGGTAGGGTAAAGACCACACTGAATGGAAGAGTCCACTTTGATGTGGCTTCCTCTCCAAAACACCCGGTTTTAAAGGAGCTGGGAGGAAAATTCCCCCTCGGTGTTAAAGAGTTAAGGGGTAGATAAACTGTAAAGGGGAAGAAAAAAATTATATAAAAAGAAAAAAAATGAGACTCACCTCTTGACGATTTTAAAGATAAGTTTTAAATCTTTATTTAGCTATACTAGTTATCTAGATGAATTTAAGATAAATAATAAAATTTCCAGAGCTTATACCGGAACATCTATTCATATTTCATGAGAAGAGTTTTATAAAAAGAATGAAATATGATTTTAAAAAGGCAAGGAGATGTGTATTATTAAAGAATGCAGTATTAATAAACTGAGAGTAACTGAATGAACTTTACAGATTTCTGGTTTTTATAACAATAATAATGAAAAGTAAATTGATATCATTAATATACGCATATAATTTTAAATCAAATAAACATTTGATTAGCTTCATTTAAAGCAGGTGGATACTTCAGTTCTTCAAATTCATTCTATAAAATTTGATGAAGCAAACTGAAAGAATAAAAATCTGTTTAATTGGTTTTATTATTTGAGATATATAAGTAATGCTGGTGAGTAATAAAACAATAAAATAGCATGAATCATTCTAGTTTAACTAAATGTTCTCAATTAGATAAAAACAAAAAAATTAAGTCCACCATCAGTTGAAATTACTCCACTATATCTGTTTAAAAAGAAATTATAAAATAATGACTAGAATTTCGATTAAATACTCGCAAAGCAAGCTCTTTAAGCAGTTTCAGTAAATCTTTCACTTTCATCCTGTACATAAATTCAATTTTGCCAAGCACAAGGCAAGAATATGCTTTCCGTAATTCACCAAGCAATTCTTAAGTGGAGAGAAAGGAGCACAAGAAGTCATTATACAAAATGATGTTGTCATTATATGGTTGGTAATTGAGTTGCTTCTATGTAATGAGCATGCAAATTGTTTTGTTATGGAGTCATAATTATAATCTGTCTGTAGGCTTTTGATTTTAGAAAATGCATTTTTAGCAGGTATTTTAGGTTTAAGGGATAAAGTGGTGTAGTGTAATTAATAATATAAATTTCTATTTATTTCGTGATTCAAATACAAAAGTAGATAAAACAAGTGATATAAAAAAACTTTAAGTCAATTCCTACTTACGTCAGTGATCTACACGCTTCGTCACTGACGGTATTTATTCCTAAATTTATATCCTGCTAAATATCTTATATATATAGGGAGAGTGTGAACTAATAGTAGGAATTGAAAAACTTCAAAACGTCTTCAAAAATACATGAAAAAATGACGCCTTCGTGAACATACCAGAAAACAAAGGATATTAGGTCTAGAAGCTGGCAAACCTAGCTCCATCTATTGAGAAAAATTCGAACCAAACGACTCAAGCCGACATATGCTTTCTCCCATATAAAACTAAAATTAATTAATTAAATTTAATTAATGAATTAATATTTGAAAAAACTGTATTAACATCAAGTGTCACCCACTACAAGTTTTAAAAAATGCATTTGAACTTGAGTGGATAAATAAAAAGTAATTTATTTACGATTGAAAATTTTAACAAGGTATATAAATAAATATATATAGGGAGTATTTGAACTAATAGCAGGAATTGAAAAAATGATTTGAAATTCCATTAGAGCAACTGGTTTGTATGTTTCATTCGCATTTCGAAATGTAAAAGAAGCATACAAATCATCATATAAATACATCATATGATGCTCAGATCATCATATATGAAGGAAACATACAGAACATACTATATATGTTAATTAAGTATATGATTACTCTCTTAAGAAAACTTCAAACTTTCCACATCGAATCATTTTTCTATATGCAATTCATTCATAAATAAAAGCTACTGGAAGAGTTTTATTACCTTCAAAATAAAAATGCACTCCGCGTTTTATTACATAATTCATAAAACTCTTGAAATTTTTGTTAAAAGAATTTCATTCTTTTTTACATCATCACTTTTATATAATGGATAACTGCATTACAGATTTCTATTTACAAACTTGTAAGTAAGGGTCTGAACTTTTTCACAGGAAAACTGATAATTCATACTATGAAAAAATTATGTTATAATAAGGTATAGTTAACAATCTATATATAATTAGAAAATAATATATAATTTATAAAAATAAATAATTAATAATCTATTGCACAGTCACTACATTAAATCGCCTTCAGTCTAAATTTAATTGTCCGATTTGTGATTTTTCTTACCCAAAATTAAAGTCAGATTGTTAAATAATCAAGAATTTAATTTTTAATTAATTTCAAAAAAAAGTATAGAAACATGCAAAACCGACTTTCCTTATATTGCATATTAAACCTTTCTGTATAAGCCTTTCTGAGACGTTTCCAAACTTTCTTTTGGCAAATGCGATGATTGATCCCATCAGTTTCCATTATTGCTACAATATATTTCTGGAGAGTCAAAAAATATTAGGTGAACTAAAAATAGCTGATATTACAGAAAATTTCCTGCTCCTAAATTTTTTTTACATGTACACTGAAACAAAAGTTTAGGTGCCGTTTCATTTACCATTTTCATTTAGAAGATGTGAAAATAGCATATAGATATGTTAAAAATTGAATTGCTAACCAACTAAGCTGAGTTTTTCCAAATTTGAATTTGTTATTTCTTTAATTTGGGAAAAAATGTCAAATAAACTAACTAAATTTGGTCGTAGGAAATAATAAAAGGAACTAATTCAATAGCATTGAATAAACTATCAATAGCTGTGTGCATAAATATACAGCAGATTTTAATTGTACACATATACTTCAGTTCTGAGGTGAAACAGAAATCTAGGTATTGATCATTAACACCTAAAGGATTCAACTAAAAGGTTTCATTAAATATTAATATTAAACTTCCATCTAAGTGCTTTCTCAAGAGACATCTTAAGAGGATCTTCTCTGTAGAGTGATACAATTTTGGAATGCATATACTGAATAATTAATTTGGAATATCCCCATTTCAAAGTCAACAGATTGAGGCAGATTACTGTAACTGTCCCTAATAAAGGCATTTAAAATTCCGATTATGGTATATAGATCATTAATTTAAACACTATAAAAGATAAAATATGTGTGTAAATAAGAATCAGGTGAAGTCTAAAATTAAAAGAATGGTAGTTACTATTAACTTGTATAAAATTATTTTAGATTTTTAAGTTATTATATATTATTTTACTGTTACACTCATTTTTTTCATTTGTAAAACTTCAGTTTTATTTCAATTCAGAAATTTTTTGATGGGCGTTGCATGTTATGGCTTCTACCAGCCATTATCATCAATGGAACATAAATCTCCCTTTTAAGAACGAAACAATCTTGAAAAGTTTCGCTTTTAACCTACTCAACGTCTTTTAACTCACACAATATACACTTGAGTGCAAAAATGAAAGTCGAAGTGGCAATTTTAGCATTGCAGAATAAAGAGCATGCAGAAAACACCTAATGACCAATCGAAAGATCGACTAGGATCAGATACGATAGGGCATTAGGGTGGGCCGAAGAAACCTTTTTTTTCTATTTTCGATAATGTTTAGTGCGGAAAAGTTGCCATTGGTAGCATCAAGTGCACATAAAAAATTTGAAGTTTGTAGGACAATTTCTTGATTTTCCGCAAATGCGTAGAAATTTCGGACAAATGCTGTTTTTTATGTTTTCAACAAAATTTGTAATTTTTTTTCCTATTTTCGATGATGGGTATTGCGGAAAATGTGCCATTAGTGGCACTAAGTTCATATAAAAAATTTGAAGTGTGTAGGATAATTCCCTCATTTGTCGCAAATGCGTAGAAGTTCAGCAAAATTCTGTTTTTTTACGTTTCTAACAAATTTCGTAAAAATTTTGAAATATTGTATTTGGCCGTATTTACCTGTAATAATTATATAGTTTTTCAAATGATCTGCATTTTTATATTAACTTTGTTTCTACTAAAAGAAACAATGATGCAGCTATTTCTTCACCGTGACCGGAACGAGGTGCCAAATGTCCCAAATATTGAGAACCAGGTTCAGACAACAGAGTGATATGTTCTTCGTCTTTCTGTCGACGTTTTCGCTTGTTCTTTTTCACCCAATGAATAACGTTTTATCTCTTCTTCCATCAAAGAATATGCTTTTAATTCTTAGTCCATCTATATTTTCTTGTATTTTTTCCCTAGTTTCTTTTTCTCTCTGCGGACCTTATTATTATCGACGACGAGATTCTTATCTTCCGTGACAAGTCTTGAGTCTTGCAATACGGCTGAAGCAATTAACGCCACATCTCTCTCTCTGATACACCAGTTCTAAATGCAGCAGATGCAGTATGAGAAAGGGAAATGCGTTTGCAAGTGTCTGGAGTTGATGTCCTTTCAAATTCTACTTCGTTAAAATTGGGTTCTTCAAAGCGGTCACATAATGAATCTTCTGAAGATTTCAATAGCATAGTAGACTGAACGTCACTCGTTGAGGTACAAGGCACAAAAGTGCTTGAAAATGCAGCTCTTTTCCTTTTCCTAGCCACTGTTTTTGTAAGGGCTATACTAGTTTGCTTGTCAATGTTTCCGATACCCATTTCTCGAACAGTTCTTTGATCGTGCAGGAACCTAACCTCTCGTTTTGGAACTTTACGGCTCTTGTCACAGGCGCAATAGTCCAAATCTTTCCATTTACAAACTGAAATGTCAAAGAGAGAGGATTCAGTGTTTTGTATAAATTTTTCGCGGTTCTTCTTCTCTTTTATGCCCTTACGGTTAATTGATTTCTCCACCGATCGCCACTTTTTTCATAGTCTTTGATTTTTCCGTTAACGGTTTGTTTGAAAACTACAGGTATGGATGCCTTTATCCAGATTTGCCGTAACTTTTTCACCGGCCACCTTAACAAGATCATCCACTAGTTGAAGATAAACATCACGATTTTCATTTCGCAACCAGTAGTGGCGCATGATGTCAGCATAAGTTGTCAACTGCATCTCTTTTAACTCGCATGGTGCTCCAAACAAGTTAATATTTACACTACTGCGTGTCTTATGGGCCTCGGCTCTAGCCATTGGTAAAATCGTCTTTATAAAGGCGCTAAAAAGACAATAATATAAAAGTAAAAAATGAAACAAAAGTACTATATCGCACGAGACAAGTACTATATCACATAACCCCCCTCCTGCCCCATCGTTTGCAGACTTGCAGTCGCCTATGCTTTGCTAACATAATGGAGCATCACTGAAAATAAAGAAATGAAGTAAGAAAAGGACAGAAAAAAACAGATCACTCAATATTGAAACAAAATACTTTTCCCACTTATATGCGAGAAAGCAAGAATTTAACATTAATAAAAAGCTAACTTCTAAAGCATCTAAAAAAATGAAAATTAAGAACATTTGACACACTATATATTTATTACAGTTAAATAAGGCAAAAATTAACAAAATTTGTTGAAAACGTAAAAAAAACAGAATTTTGCTGAAATTTCTACGCATTTGCGGCAAATGAAGGAATTATCCTACACACTTCCAATTTTTTATGTGAACTTAGGGCTACTAATGGCACCTTTACCGAACTATCCATCATCGAAAATATAAAAAATATTTTTAAAAATTTTGTTAAAAACATCGAAAAACAGCATTTGGCGAAATGTCTACGCATTTGCGGCAAATCAAGAAATTGTCCTACAAACTTCAAATTTTTTATGTGCACTTTGTGCCACCAATGGCACCTTTTCCGCACTACCCATTATCAAAAATAGAAAAAAGTTTTTTTCGGTTCACCCTAATGTGCATATATGAAATTGGAAAAGGACGTGATTGGGGAGTGTTTGAAGTACATAAAGCACTCGGGAGTTGTACATTCAGCATTTCTGAGAAAGCTATGCCACTGTATAACATCGGCCTCAACGACGTCGAGTTCAAGTATCATTGTTTTATGTCCATCAGGCAATCCTGTAGACAATATCAAAATGAGTTTACCCAAGAGTGATGAGTGAGTGAGTTTACCAATGAGGTTACCCATGAGTTTATCAAAAGAGTTTACCCAAGGACGAATCATCTGGAAGTCAGAAGAAGATCCGAGTGTGACTAGTGTGGCCGAGGAGTACGGGATCAATCACAACATCTTGTCAGGAGCTTGAGATCATTTCAAGCGACAATAACAGTTATACGAAGGGTTTAAGTAGTGGCCATCCACAAGAAACCACGATGGTGAATAATAGGTATTTTATCCTGAGGGGGAGAAGGGACAGACTGTAGAAAGTAGGTGAAATGGCAAGAAACAAGCAACGGACTACTATAAGCCCGCAAACATATTTTACCGTTAAGAGGCTTTACAAAGTTTATTTATTTGCACGGCGACAGTACAGTGTATGTCATTGACACTAGTTCATCGAAAATTGCGTTTTCTATGGTGCGAGGAACACAAGAACTGGACAGATGAGCACTGGGAGATGAATGCTCCTAACAGATGAGAGCCTATTTTCTCTAACTATTGATTCAGGACTTATGCACATCTGAGGAGAGCGGAAATAATGCTTCCATCATCATTAAATAAACCGGCTTGGAGATTGTTAGAATAGAGTATTCGCACATTACATCGCTAAGTCTCGGAAACCTCACGCCTTTTTAAATAGAGCTGATTGGTTGTCGTATTAATGTTTTCTATTCACTGTATCATTATGAATCCCCATTGGCTGCCTTTCTATCTTTTCAATCCTCTTGGATATATATATATATATATAAGTGACTTTCATTTTTTCCTCAATGTGATTCTGCTTTTCATGCATGATAGACCATGCTGTAAATAAAACCTGCTTTATTCGATCTAAAGGACTCTGAATTTTTAACACTGGCATTTACCACAAAATGAAGTGGTTATAAATCTAACAGAGATGGCGAAGTTCTCGTTTTGGGAGATATCAAGGACTGTAGGAATAGTGACCTTCACAACTTTCACTGAAATTCAGTCACTTATGAACGCTATAATATTGAAATTCTTCTTCCTCGTGAGTGCTCTTTATAGGTACGCGATGGGTTCTTAATTCCTCCTAATGGAAGGCAATTCAAAACCTCATCACACTGCCTGTTGCAGAGCTGTTGAAGAATGAATATACTCAGCACAAGGACTGGTTCAGAAAGTTTCCAGACTTAAATAAAATCAAACACTGCAGGACATTATCTGGAGATATTTGGAATCAGTCTAAATCTACGATTCCTCAGTTGCGATTGCCGCTACAAGAGGAATTGGTCATGATGCCTCAATACCTCCTTGAAAACCCTTGATCCAGCAGGGACAAACGAGGAAAATCTTGTAAAACAATCAGGAGCGATAATATACGCTACTAAAGAATGAATTTTTCTTGTCCCATAGACATTCCTATCTTCTGCTCAGTTGTGCTCAAAGCTGCTTTTCAATAAAAATCCTTTGGATTCGTTAGTGGAGATTATTGGTTTCTCTTCCCTATTCAATCATCTTAATGATATTTTTGGTATGATTTGAGTTGGTTTGGAGAACATCTGCAAGACGTTTTATCAGAAAAACAGTATCGACCTTAATGTTTGCACAACGGTGTTATTAATGTGTTCTTGTCTATTAGATTAATTTATTAGAGGATTTTTTATTCCGTTTATCCCTTGCTACTTGCCCTCCCAAAGTTAAGAATCCAAGTCACTTATGGCAATATATTGGTTTGATCAAAATATATTTAAAGAAATCAGTTATAGTCTTCGAATAACAACTTTTGCGAAGTTCAATAAAAGCGTTACTTCGGCTAACCTTAGTTCATAACTGGTTGTGGTAAGAAATACCAGGTACTTTTTTGTAGGTGGACATGTACACTGGCTGTGCAAGGGAAAATATGACAAAAAAGTATCCGTGTCTTTCCAGCTTATCGTTCATTGGTACTTTTCCGTTAGCCGGGCGCAAATGTCGCCAATTGTGAACCAAACGCGAGCCAAGTCGCCAAGCGAAGCGATTTTCCGTTAGCCGGGCGAAAATGTCGCCAATTGTGAACCTAACGCGAGCCAAGTCGCCAAGAGAATGGTTGTAGGAAATTTGTCAGAATTCTACATTATTTGGCGATTTTTCGCTTGCGCCCGGCTAATGGAAAAGCACCCGTTCATTTATAGTCGATGATGCAGAGATAATAAGGTATTAAAAGATTAAAACATTTTATTTCACAATAATTTACACTTCGACATAACGTGCACTCTTACAAGTTGCATAATTTTCATATTCACCCAAGTTTAAGAGAAAATTTGTAATCATTGAGCGATGTGGTACATATTTGAACGGGTACCATTTCGCATAGAATCATGTCACAGCTAATTCTGTTGCCGTTAAATATTTCATATACCAACTGCATATCTACCGTCTCAATATGCGAAAATAATCCGAACATTAAATGACAAGCACTCGCTCTCTGTGTGTTTACTATTTCCCCACACATATTGTGCGGTGAATTTTGAATATTCCTGTGTTATAAAATATGGATATTTAGAAAAAAATAAGAAATCATTAAGCAGGTAATGGTCTTTCTAATTTATTTCAAAAAATAATAACACATTTTTCGGCCCGTAATTATATTAATTTAATAGATTTTTCATTTCAAAAATAACAGAAATTTATCCCCTAAATTGGTGATTTACCGTTTGTATTTAAATAACTTATTTTGCACACACTTCCAGATATATGGAATAATGTGCTTTATTTGACTATTTTTCTTATAAGTTGATGTATAAAATAAGAAAAAAGGATTTTCATTAAGAATTATTTTATAAAGAAAAATTTTGATAAATAATGCAGATATTTACAAATTTATCTCGTATAAAAGGAATTATATAATTTGGTACGCACAAAATGCACTTTATTAGTATAACCGAATATGTTCTTTATCCTGAAAAGAGAGTCTTGTTTTGCTTTCAAGAATTTATAAGCAACTCACATTCTACCAGTAAATGTCTACGGAAAGAAATTACAACAATAAATTCCAAGTTAGAAAATATTTCCTATGTAAGCAAAGAAGACTCTTGAGGCCGTAAATTTCTGTTTACTCAAACGATTCGCTGTGGAATGTGTTCTCTAGATGGCGTCTCAGCAGGAAAGAGGAAAGCTCTACCAAAGTTTTGGACAGAAGTTATAAATGTTGCAGAAGAATGTGCATAAGTAAACGCATGCAAATCACTTCCTACCTTCATCTGTTCCTGATGAAGCACGAGCAGTGCCAGACCGATTCCTGTTCTTTTATTGATGATCTAATAAACTTTAAGAGCGAAATTTGCGTAAAAGTGGACCTCATTTTGAAAGACGAATGAGACCTGTTTTTGACAGCAATTGCAACGATTTCTACGAAGTTCCCATTTCATGCATTATAGATATATTAATAAACTGAATAACTGAAGTAATGTAAAATTTAACTTCGATATGTCAGAGAAGATAGTTATTTTCCTGACAGGGTATGTTGTTTATTGTTCAGTAATTATCTCAGGTATTTCAATAGAAGGAAGTTAATTAACTGCACTTGCAGTGATTTATTTTTGTAGACAATGATTACTGAGGATATTGATCATTCTTCGAGGTTTCTCTTTATTTTCAACTTATTCGAACATAAATTAGCAATCTTGTAATAAATGATTGATTTTTCGGTTGGTTTAAAAATAGTGCATGAAGATAAAATTTTTATAATTAATAAAAAGTTTTCAATTTCATGAAACCCAACTGAAATTCCAAACTTTGTATTTATTAAGAACGAATATTTTTTTACTAAATAATTACAGTATTTAATAAATAATTACATATTCGAATTATCATTTATTTGAACCAATTCTGCTGGAATATAAATTTTTCACTCTATATGTAAAATGAAGAATAAGTTAAATTTTTAAATTTAAATTAAACTATTTTTTCTTAATTCATGATCATCACTGTCTTAAATTTGCATGCATAATGCAATACATGAAATAAATAACACGAGCTCCATTTTTTAATATATTAATTTTTATATTATTATTATTATTGTTATTATTATTAATAATAATAATATTACATTACTATTATTATCATTATTATTATTATAATTATTTTAATATTTTTTAATATATTAATTTTTCAAATTTATCTCTGAAGAAATAGTAAAGGAAATTTTCAATGTTTTCGTAAAATCAAACGAAACAATTTTAAATGGCATTGTTCTGTTATGCGTTAGTGTATTATTAATTCAGGTAATTACTTACCATATCTATGATCAACATTGCAACGATTATCCCGTCTCATACATTATACATGTAATTTTATTATTAGTATTTATTTATGTATTTAGTTGATGTATAATGATGTATTAATCAGTATCCCTTGTAATAGCCAACAGGAATGTTCTACCCTTGACTTTCTCGTAAATTTACACAAATGGCGAGTTTTGCGTATAGGTATGAAAATCTGACTTTTGACCGATTAGATTCAAAATTTGACACAGATCCGTCAGTGACGAGACCACATACCAAATTCCATTTACACAGCTTATAGCCCTTTTTAGCCTTCGCATTCCCATCGACGCGAATTGACAGACAAGCAGACAACTCTTTGATATATTTTGTCCAAAATTTGTCAAGAATAAAAAAATATGGTAATACAACTACATGCTAAGAGTCATCAATGTCCAGGGATGAACAGGAGGATAGACTTGTCTCTGACGAGTTTCGTCGAAAATTTAATAGAAATATTTCGGTCTAAAGACCCCATAACAAATTTCATTTATTTTGCTTGTTCCGTTTTTATTTTCTCGTATACGAAGTATAGAATGAGAAAGTATTGTAAACGTCACAAAATTCGAACTAGAGATTTTGATGAATCTTCACGTATTAGACCTATCTGAGTTCAAGAAACACAATTTTGGAATTATGTCTGACTGTCTGTCTGTGCGTCTGTGAACACGATAACTCAAGAACTATCCTTGACACATAACCTGCAGGTTTCTATCAAATTTTGGACAAAACCCGTCGACAGGAAGTCTGTCTGTCTGTCCGTGTTCATGTGAACACGATAACTCAACAACTAAAATAGCTACCGAGATAAAATTCGGTACAAAGTTTTATCATCAGGCATCTAGATCCGTATCAAATTTCGAATTAAATCCGTCGAAGAATTGGCTGTCTGTCGGTCTGTATAATCTCATTCTTGTAAACGCTATAACTCCTAAACGAAACGACTTAGATAAATGAAATTTGATATGCGATCTTCTAACCTTGATTGTAGACTTGCGTCCAACTTTGGTTTCAATCAGTTAAAAAACAGGAGTTCAAATTGCATATTCCTATTATGTTGGCGCTGTTTACTGCTGCTTGGCGATAGTAAGCTGCGGCCAAGCGGTTGTTTACTGTAAGGTTTCCTTTCGCTTTGGCGCGATCTACGAAGGTCAAAGAAAATTGTGGTGAAACCCAGCAGGCGTGATAAGAGCAGCAGAAATTATGACATTACCTAAAATTGGATTTCGAGATGAAATGCCTGGTGTAAGCGTGGCGAGTGAGTAAGTGATATGTTTAATATAATTTTATATTTCAAAACGTTCAATAAAATCTTGGTACTTGTGGCGTTACCGAAAGTCTGTAATTTTTATTGGGAGAGAGCAAGGAATGTCACCTTTGCTATGGAGTATACGAGAAAGTTTAGGGTGGGTCACTCCTGCTGGTTTTAGTTCTACTAAATACGTGATAGAAAGGCATAGATCTAAAAATGTTTCTTCAGACTCCAAGAGTTCTTAATCGTGGTATTAAATCAAAATATCAGTGTCGAATTTTTTAAATGATTACAGTAATTTCTTTGCATATACTTCGTATACGAGAAACTAAGGAAAGGCTTGCAGTTTCAGCATTTGCCTAGCTTCCTCAAAGCGTTTAACGTAATTTTATATTAATTACTTTACGAATACATCACATTCAAATGCACCATTGTAGACAATACGAGAACACGAGTGAGATAATAAAAATAAAACTGCAAATATAAATGAGGAATATTTTTTAAATAAAACTATTAGAAAACGCTGGGACAGCCTTAAGAAATTGTCGGAGTCAAATGCCTCCAGATCATATGTATTTTCTTTCAATTTTAAGCGAATTTGATTTAAACTAAGATATTTTAGGCTTAATCCCCTATTCGCACTCAAAATCGGCAATCACGCTGCCTGTAGAATTCGAAATCAATATAGTTCAAGCAATCTGATGAGATTCTAAAATAGCTTTTGTTGAATCAAGTTTGGATTTCCAATAAACGCAACAATTATATTTTCAGTTATCCAACTGTAATTCACACATTTTATCTCAAATTCTTTTTTCAAAATATCTTTCAGAAAATTAATTCATGTGCAAACAGAATCATCGTAATTATGTCTCCTGAACAAAACAATTTGCGTACTCATTTCATGAAAGCAACTGAATTACAATTACAAACCGTCGATTGAAAACATCATTTTCCGCAATAGCTTACTGGGCTCCTTTCTCTCCATTTATGCTAAATTGTTCGTTGAATTCAGGAAAACTTATTTTTCTCTATGTCAGAATTTATGCTCAGAACATGCACAAATTATTTATTTTAATTGCTGAAAGGAGCATGCATTCCTGTGGAAAAATTCAATCGAAATTCTAGTCATTATTTTGAAATTTATTTTAAACAAAGTGTTAATTATTTCAGTAGATGTTTCGGCATCAATATTTAATTAATTGAGTTCTTTGTTCTTTTACTGAATTTTCAACTCATTAAGAGTTTATTCAATGCCTAAAACATTAAAAGCAATTACCTCCCTTTTATAATATTTTCAAAGTGTCTTAATTATTTCTAACAAAAATGAATTTATTTTCAGATTAAAAAAATATTAGATCGAAATGTTTTTGATAATTGACAATAAAGTAATTAATATTTTAATAAATAATTTTAATTAAATGCTACCCTAAAGGGACAATAACCATCAATTTGTAAGTTATTTTGAAAAAGAGATTAGTGAATTTTACGAAATACCTATCTTTATCCACATAATAGATAGTATTCTGTTATTTTTTATTTTAGTGCGCTATTAGGTTATTTTTTTCATTGAAGATATCTAACACAAAAATAATAAATTTATTTACACTTTTCTAAAATATCTCTCTTTATATTTTTTGCTGAAATTTTTAATTGAAATTCTAGTCATTACTTAAAAAAATATTTTCCAATTGATCTTCTGCAGTTCTTTCATACGGTTCACTTGATTATGATTTTCTTTTCATGTGGAAGAATACGTTCGGTTAGTTGAGCATATTATTGTTGCTTTTTGTGGGCTCTTTATAATTAATTACCTTTAAAAAATAATTCAGCTTTGAATAGAACATACTGAGAAAATGCAAAATTTTCCGAAAATAATTTTCTTCCATTTCTACGGAGATGGTTGCGATGCTTATAGTTTAGTTAAAATGAAGCATAATTTTAAGAAGTAAATTTAGTTGATATTTTGCATCAAATTACCAAAACGCAAACATCATATATATTATTTTGTTACGGATAATTTTAACATTAACTGAAAATAAAATATTCTTTTCTGAGAAGTATGGTCTTGTTATTTTTCTGTAGAATTAAATACAAAGACAGAATAAAATATAAAATCAAATATTCTAAATAAATAGAATATCAATATTCAAAGTCTCATGTTAAAAGCATGAATCATATAGCAAAGCAATTATTTACATAGTTTCAAAAAAAAACGATTAAAAATTACGATGTAAAAAAAATTTAAGATTTTTTTATTTCATCAGAAATGCATTTTTTTCAATACAATAAGCAAATTTTTTACGATAAGCAAAACGCTCACTTGGAAAATTTTCTCTTTCTAAAAATCAAACTTTAATAGTTTTAATTTCAGCAGATAAACTTCAGTACGTTGGCATTATTTCTATATAATAAATCATGTTACTTTAAAATAATATTTCAGTTTTTATTTGAAATTTGAGGTTTATTCTCTTAGGGACAAATTAAATGTTCTCTAATACCTAATGTCTAATTCAACATGATTTTTATAACCTGAATTACCTGTCTAGGATACGTAATGACTAAGTAAATTCGCTTTAATTTCATTTTTTAAATTTTTTATTCATTTAGCAGGATTGTCACCCTAAATTTAGTAACCCTATTTCCCGACTTCCACCTCTGGCAACTAATAATGCTTTGGAGTGACGACTTACCCTGCTATTTAGAATCTTGTGTACATGTATGAAATATTATAGTAATTATATCTTACATACCAAATTTATAAACAACTAACTGTAATCATCTAAAATGATTAAACTGATGTTTTTATAAAATTACAATACCATCATTTTTATTTTTTTTGTCATTTGATTCCTTTAAATAAAAAACAATAATAAAATTTGTTATAAGTGTTTCAGGATTAATTATTTGGATAGAAAATTAGTTTTCTAAATAATTTATAAAAAGTAATAGCTAATTAAATAGATAAATTATTGTTATTTTCATGAAATTATGAAAAGCTATAGTGTTAATTAAATTATTCTATGGCATTTTTTATCACATTTCTTTAACATCAAGCATCTCCTAACCTTTCGTTTTAAAAATTTCATGTTCTTCTAAAGTTTCTCAAGGAATATGAGAAAAAATTCGGAAATTAGCTATGGTAATCTTAGCCGTAATCTTAGCCAAGCTAAGATTTAAAATTCCACTACAGTCGAAACATGTCCAGCAGTTTCATTCACTGATAGACAATCATCGTATTATTGTTTTCGCTCTCTTTTCGTTTATATACGACGTCTCTATACGACGATGTTAAATTTTATTCGGTTTTAACTTCTTCTTTCATTGAGTAGTTATGATCTTAAGTGTATAAATTCGTTGCATCCTATCTGGGAAAATGCCGCACATTTCATTTTAAAAATGCAATTTGGCTCAAATGATTTCAGCCGATAAACACAAGTAGTAATTTTTTTGGATTCTAAAAGGGTTTAATTAGTTTTCGAGTTTTCTCTCACTTCTGTCAATGTCCGTTATCAGTTACAGGGAAGCGTGAACATTTCCGTGGTGGCAGAATGATATTTTTCCCGCCGAGAGTGGTTTGTCATATGTTAGATGGAGATAAAAAGTTCCATTTCGCTGATGTCAGGAAAATATCCTTTCCGCCGTATAACACTATCTAATTGTTCAGTCTCTATCTTCATAGATATTATTAGTATGAAATGGTGTGCTTACTCATACTGGTTCTTCTGATACTACCGTGCAAACGATTTCGTCATGTTTGCAGCATGTATTCTGATAAGCATTTTCAGGCATAATTTTATAAGAACACATTTTTATAATTGTGCGAAAAAAGATATTTTAATTTTTGTTTTAATCATCTTCTACTTTGTTCATAACTTATGCATTAATATGGAATTTTGAAATCAATTTGTTCTCAAATTTACTATTAAGTGAGGAATCAAGTGAGGTGAAATCGAAATTTAATGGAATAAATAGATTAACTGTTAATAAAAATCTATAAATACTAAAATAGTTCATTGTCATCTAGAAAACACAAGCGTACAAAATCTCAAAATTCTAGTCCAGAAGGAAAGAAGAGAAAAATCGATCACAGAATTCCATCTTTACAAACATGAAACAATTTAACTTAAATAAAAGCATATAAAACGACAATTATTGCCATAATTTCACTTCATGTGTGGAACAGATATTAAAATGATTTATAATATTGTAATTCTAATCGCGATATAGATCGTCGATGTATGAGAAATAACAAAAAGATTATTTTAAAGAGTGTTTGCATAAATGTTATTACTATGCATGAGTTAAAAAACTCCCATGAGAAAACTATGTTGTGAAAATGAACAGGAAAGATAGTGAGACATAGATCAAGCTCAAATCAATCATTTCAATATCTTGATCGTGTAGGAAATGGTGAGAAGCATGTGAAGTAAAAATGTAGAATTTTACTTTACGCCATATTAAATATTCCTGATTGTGACATTGATTTAGTTAAAAAAATTTAACAAATTTCAGATTTAGATATAAATAATTGGTGTTACTTAATAAAATCTCCAATTTAAACTGAAATTCAATTAATTACATGCATTTAGCCAAATGCTACTCAGAAAGGGATATTACTTGATTCTTCATGCTGACGCTGAAATTGTTTTAAATGATATCTAATAGAGTCAGCTTTTAATATAGTCCTCTGCTAAATAAATTTATGCCTATTTAACGCATTATATAATTTTATTCTGAAAATGATACATTGTAGATATTATTTCGTATATTTATATATTACCATTTTAATTTTCTTCTGTCTTGCTGTAGTTGTCTGCTGTCATTTACGAGAAACTTCAATCTTTTGCTGTCGATAATCATCTGTCATGTCTATTGGCAAGATGATAGTCGATAAAATCTCCATTTTATAGGAAAACCAATCAGTTCATTTCGGCGAGAAACTTTCGAATTATTCAGATTTCATCTTGATTAATGTCATTGATAGGGGTGGTTTCTTCTCTCACGCTCGTTCTGTAGTTCTTGCCTCTTTGACAGTTTTGACAAAGTTTTAAGAATGTTATTCACATAATGCATGACGTTCTACTAGAAATGATTATATGTCGAATTCTACCTCATCGTTATACTCTTACGCATATGACTGTATTCTGACATTTTTTTCATCGAAACTTCCAGAAATTTAAGTTAAATGAAACTACATTGCAAATACGGTAACCTAAATATAACAGCATTTCTACCAGAATCAGCATCAAATTTGCATCGCATCTTAATAATATAATCGTTAGCAAAGTCTCGTGCCTTTTTCAAAATGTATGTATGTCGTCAGATAGGTGTTATCTGTTAAACACATTGACACAGTAGGCAATTGTTTCAACTGCAGATGAAACGTCGCAGAATCAGGTGACGCTGAGGTTTCCCTATTAGCACGATTGCTATATATCTAGGGGAAGTTAGACCTGGCGTACGATGCGGGTGGCTTCTTATCTTCAAACTTGAGGTCCTCCCCGGAGAATGTCTCTACGTTTAGTAGAAAGGAGGACTCTCACAATCTCTATCTGATGATCAGGAATGCACTGATGATCTATGCAGCGTAAATATCCACCCGCTCTGCACGAAATGTTTTTATCCCATCCTGTAACCGTTCTGTAAGGTATTTTTTAAGAATTATTTTCTACCCCTAAGTACACTAATGAAAGCGCTTATTTGGAATTATCCCTAAATTTTATTGTTGTTCTCTTTCTTCTTAGTCGCTGTGCCTTTCGATATTTATTTAATGTTACTTTATAATATAAACTCTGACATGACAAGAAAAAATATAATAATTATTATTTATTGAATGAAAAATTGAATAAAATAAGTGTCGGTCGCCAGCATGCTTCAAATGGTTTAGTTATGGCAATATCAACCGGAGGCCAGATTCCGAGCTTTATCGGTTCATTAGATCCCTGGACACAAAATCTGCAAACTATGAATGACACATGACTTGTTCCAGATTTGGGGTTCGACAGAATCGCTGCTTAACTTGACCTCAGGACTGATTAGACGATAAATTCTTCTTCTTCATCTATTTCTCTTTCTCTCTTGCTTTCCTATAAGTAAAATTTTTTACTCCCTTTTCTCGGCAAAATAGTGAATGTCAGTACCAGTCGTGTTAATAAATCTCTGATAATATCTGGAAAACCAATAATAAGCAATCGTGCATCGACCCAATAAATTCCATATTTTTTATATGAGGTTATTATGTACCTTGCATTACAACTTGTGAGAGATATACAGCGGCAGAGACAGTTATTAACTTGTGTATACACGAAATATGATTGATGAGAATAGGAAGAAAGATAAAATGTAAGTCGAATGAGGACATTATCAAAACAAATATCACAAACCCTTAAATCAAAATTTGTCATTTGTGGTGAAAAAAAAGGATTTATTCTTTTAGATTTCCTTTGGAACTGTAAATTGAGTCGAAATACTTTATTTCGAATTTTTATCTTAGTAAGTTTTAAAATAAAGGATTTATTTTCATTTTTATTGAATGAAGAAATAAAACATATTCGGTTAAAATTAAATTCATTTGGATAAACCTAAATATTGAAGTTGGCATTGAT
Source organism: Araneus ventricosus (assembly GCA_013235015.1). NCBI lineage: Eukaryota > Metazoa > Arthropoda > Arachnida > Araneae > Araneidae > Araneus > Araneus ventricosus. Next base: position 47,553 of record BGPR01000624.1, read on the forward strand.
TTCTGGAACAATGTAATTCGTTATCTCGATGGAATGCCTAAAATAGTGCGCTTGGATTTTTTTATAAAGAACCATCACTATTTGAAGCCAAATGCATCAAAAATAGCAATAATAAATTAGTATAATTAGTATAATAGCAGTAATATATTAGTACTCATAATATTATATTAAAATTAGAGCTTCAAATGATTGGAAATATGTGAAGATGAAAACCGATTATTATAATACTAATCAGGAAATAAAATAAATTTTTGAAAAAAATTAAATTAATAATATTTGAATGAATATATATATATATATATATATATATATATATATATATATATATATCATAAGTAGAAACGAGAAGGAAAGGAAACGCACGACAGAAATTTATCTAAATTTATCTAGAAATTCTCTGCTTTAATCTATTAAATGCATTCAAGTTCATAATTACAATTTTCACGATTTCAATTTATATAAAACATTTTCATAATTTCAAACGTTTACACATTTATATTGTGTAGTTAAATAATATTACAATATGCGCGCTTTGGATTAGGTTTATTCTATTGTAATTATTCATAATTTAACTTTCTAACATGCATGATCGTTTTGCATCGACCATTCCGTTCATTCAATATTTCTTGAAAGATATTTTCCAAACATGTACCAGTAGAATTTAATTTGGTTTTAGTTTTGTTTGAATGCAGTTTTGTTAATACGTCAATTTTAATATTGACTTATTAAAGAAACTTTCCAAATAACATTTTAGTTTTTTAATCATTAATTATGAGGATTCTCTTTTATCACAAAACAAATTGTTTGCTTGAAATTGAAATTTCACAACGTCTACGTATCTGTTTCTAACTGAATATTACTTATGTTTAATCAAGTTAAAAATATCAAATTAATGAAAAAATTAATGATAATTCTTTTACTTTATGCAGTATTACACAGTACAGTTATAGAAGTATTTCCTGTATTTTAAATACCTGACCAAACCTTAAATTGTGAACTAAACATGGTATCATTTTTAAATCTAAGAATAAATCTACAAAGGAATTACAAATGTATTATTGACTTGTTAATTTTATATATAATTAAAAATTCGGAAAGCAATTTAGAAAATATTCGTAAATCTGAAATTAAAAGTTGACTCATGTCGGTGGATCAGCTCAAACCTAAATAGGTAAATCTGTTTTAAGAAGCTTAAATGATATTCCTCTTTCTGAGAATCTGCTACTGACAAAAATTGGATGGGAATATGTTGATTGCAGATTTCAAATCAACAAAATAGACAATGATAGTTCCCAACAATATTTAGTTTAAAATGTTATCTTCAACATTCATTAATATATCTCGCTGTAAGGCTTCTTATAAAAGTGGGCCACCAGCCGCAGCCGAGTACCTGCAGATGACGCTGCCATCGCCAGTGATGTCAGAGTATCAAGCTGCCGAGAACAAAAGAGATGATGACGCGGTACAAGACGCATAAACGACGTTGGTTTCGTTCCTCAAGAGCAGAGGACGAGATGCAACAACGGTTTGAAAAACGATATACGAAGCTAATGAGTGCCATCCTTATCTTATGACGGGCTACAATTAATTTAATTGTACATATCTGTAAATATTGCTCAGTATAATAATGTAACTTCCTAATGAGAATATAATACTTCAGTTTGAAGAACTCTGTAATCATTTAAGGAACCCAACACTGAGCGTGCCTGATGACCGCCTACATAAATAAGTCAGTTATCACATTTATATAGCAGAATGAATGAATTTTCCTTTAGAGAAATAGATCGACATGCATAAAAAGATATTTTATTTCAAGACAAACTAAAGCCATGTGCATAACATCTCTCGAAGTTTCAAACACGATTCGTAAAGCAAAATTGCAATTTATCTCCAAAATGAGATAAAAACCTATATTACTTACCCTGGTACTTATAAATGAAGTATAAAGAATTTTTGTTTCGTTTATTTAACTTTTTAAATTTTGTAGCTAACCGGGGTGTGGGGGTATCAATGTAGTATTGAAACCTGAAGTAAAAAGCAAACGGAATTTACTCTATTTTCTGTTCTTTTTCGTCTATGTACAGGGTGTCCAGAAAAGGACTCCCTGATTTCAAAATTAAATATCTCGAAAACAAAGATCGATAGAGGAATGCAGTAAACGGTATGTTTATTGTGAAAGCTGTAAGAATTTTATACAGCAGTTTGAAATAATAGTTACAAAAGCTGCAAATAGATGGCGCTGTAATCGCCATACGTAATGCCTAGTATAAATAGTGATCGGAAGCCCAGAGCGATCAGTTCCACTATTGAAGCGTGAAAGGAGGTTAGCGTACCGAAGGAAGAGATTAAAACCATGTACTCCATTGAACAACGCGTTTTTCTGGTGCTAGAGTACCACAGGTTAAAAGAGAGTCCTACGGCAACAAGGCGCAGTTTTCAAGCACGATTTAATGTTCCAAAAGGACCCGATGCGAAAACCATTCGTACGCTCTTCGCCAAATTTCAACGAACAGGCAGCGTAACTGATGATCTAGTGGGGAATGTTGGCCGCCAGCAAACTGCAGTTACGCCTGAAAATGTCGCCACAGTTTCTGGAATTATTCAGCAAAATCCAATGTCATCCGTCCGTAGAATTGCATCTGAGACTGGTTTGAAGCGTTCCAGCACGCAGAAAATACTGAGAAAGAGCCTACACATGTTTCCATTCAAAATTCAAACTCACCAGTCCATACCCGTACGAGCTGTGCAACAAAGGGTTGACTTTGCTAATCAGATGCTCACAATGATTGATAGTGAAGGATTTGATGTTGGCTGCATCTGGTTTACAGATGAAGCACACTTCCACCTGAATGGAATCGTGAATAAACAGAACTGGCGATTTTGAGGTTCCGAAAATCCATATTGGTGTGAAGCGAAACCCCTGTATTCTCCTAAAGTTACTGTGTGGGCTGCAGTATGCAGCAGAGGTATTATTGGCCCTTTTTTCATTCGAGAAACGGTCACTAGTAAACGTTACGTTGCAATTTTGGAACAATTTGTCGCCACACAGCAAGTGTTAGAGGATCGACCACGTACTGAATGGTTTATGCAAGATGGAGCCCGACCACATCGTACCGAACAAGTGTTTCGCTTTCTTGATGAATACTTCGGGAATCGAGTCATTGCTTTGGAATATCCCAAATTTACTGGTGCAGGCATGGATTGGCCTCCATATTCGCCGGATTTGACTCCCTGTGACTATTTTTTGTGGGGCACATTGAAAGACATTGTCTACCCGAAGCATCCCGCCACGCTAGACGAGCTTGAATCGGCGATCTGTGTGGCATGTGAATTCATTTCTGTTGAGACAGTACGAAATGTGATGGCAAATTTCATTCTTCGTTTGCGCCACCTCTGTTGTGCCAATGGTGAACATTTTGAAAACATTGTGATGTGATTTTTTGCAAAGAATGTTTTCATACGATTATTTCATTTATGTATGCTGATATGAGCTGTACAGCGCCATCTGTTAGCAGCTTTTGTAACTATTATTTCAAACTGCTGTATAAAATTCTTACAGCTTTCACAATAAACATACCGTTTACTGCATTCCTCTATCGATCTTTGTTTTCGAGATATTTAATTTTGAAATCAGGGAGTCCTTTTCTGGACACCCTGTACTTTCTGACACTTCTCTAGTGTAAAATAGTTATTACAGCAGCATCATTAAATGAACTGAAAACAGTCAAACGTAGGCACGAGCGTATATGATTTACTTTTCAAATACGATTCCAGGCCTAATCCAGAGATCGGACCTTATCGGACCATCAGAGCCGAAACGAAACTACACACTATGCCGGCTCCATATCCTGTTCCAGCTGTGTTGCTCGTCAACATGGTCAGTCATCTTGACCGTAGGAATGGATAGACGATAGCATAAGGTTGCGACCATTTTTTCTTGATCTTTGCTTAAGTCTCACCCCTAAGGAAAACAGTCTACAAATATTAGGTTTTACTAACTTTAGGGTTAAAATTTGCGTTATTCACAACTTCTATCAATATCGAAATTAAGAATTTTTAAAGTACTAAATATTCAAATAAAGTTATAAATTCTATAAACCCTAAATGAAAAGAAATAAATAAGAGTTTTACAACATATTATCTTAAAAAAATATCGAATAATTTATAAAAAAATATTTGGAGTTTCGAATGCAAGAGTAGATGACATTTTAATCATTCTGCAATAACTATGTTTGAAAAAAAGATTTAGAAAATAAATTTAGCATGCAGGCAAATTTTCCTTTCCATCAGTTTCAAACACGGTTTCTCCCATCATAATTATTTAAAAAAGCTTTGACATTACTTAAAATTACTTTTTATTTTTTAATAATTCAGAGTATTACATTATTTTATTCACCTTATGCAAACTTGTAGGGAATAGCAAAAGAGCAGCGCAAATCTTACAAAAGTAGATCCAGATTAAAAAAGAAGTGACTTTATGTACAAAATGACAAACATTATTGAAAAGTAAAGGTTTGCAGAAAAAAGCCAAGAGAGGAAAAAAAATTAATATTTGGAAATAAAATTTCGATTGATACAAATCCATTTAACAATAT
>BGPR01000624.1:79905-93089 GCA_013235015.1 Araneus ventricosus
GAAATAGATAATGACGCTGTCAGACCCTCGGAGAATGGCAGTAGTTATATCCTAAAGGGCACAGAGAAATTGTATATTACCATACTACCATATTTCTCTGGGTTTCTTGCTCCGGATTAGTGTCCGGATCTTCAAAATGTTCGGATTTAAGCCGAATGCTGTGAGAGAAAAATTCAATTGTAATAGAGAAAATCTGACGTCATTCGGCCAATGAAAGAAAATTTATTATGAACACTCTTTACATCCATTGTTCATGAGAAAGTGTATCAGCCTGCTTTCCAAGTCCTAGTTTGAACTAGAAAAATAAAAATTTTGGTAGTTTTATTTTAATTCTGTTTTTCATTAATATAATTTAAAATCACTAAATATTAATAAAATGTATATCCTCTTCGCATTCTGATGTCTTAAATTTTGTTTCATTTAATTAAACCCTGCGCTAGCGTTATGAAAGAGAGTTGTTGGTGGGCATTTTTTTAGAATTTTAAACTATACTTTGACCTCCCACTCCAAGACCCTTCGAACCTCCCGGCGTGTCCGGATTTCAAAGAAAAAATAATAGTAATCTTACGTTAAGGTCACATTAACTACCAATTTAGTGTAGATAATTTATAGTTAATAATGTGCGTAATTGAATATATTAATCGAGAAAATATGCTGTAAAGGCAAGGCTGCAAAAATGAAGCCACTGACCTTAAAGGAAATACTAAAAAATACGTTTGAAATAATTCTTATTAAAAGTACTCTTAATCTTATATAGAAAGCTTAATTTTGATGAAGGTATGATTAGTCATAGGCTTGAATTTCAATAGTGTTGACACCATCAGGGCATTAGAACAAGCTACATCCTGGCAAATGCTTTGAATCCTTTGTTTCATTCTGTCAATTTCGTTTCATCTGTGATCTGTCTTGTGACAATTGTCTATGCTGTTTTCTCCGAGTTAATATACCGTCCAGACAGTGTGATAAAATAATAAAATCTGATCTTGAATCAGATAAGTCGACATTCGCTTGAGGTAGTATATTACAGCAGCGCACTCCGGCCCACTCACCTTGAGGGATTAGAGTGTAGTCTGCAGACGAAATATCCAGTGTAACATATATATGCCGTAACATACAGGGTGTCCAACAAAGGACTCCCTGATTTTAAAATTAAATAACTCGGAAACGGAGATAGATAGAAGAATGAAACCAATGGTATGTGTATTTTGAAAGCCATAAAAATCTGTTTCAGAATTAGTTACAAATGTTGCCATCAGGTGGCGCTGTACGCTGTAGTCGTAGCACGGAGTCAGAAAAAAAGCTATAAACAGTCTTTTGTAAGCAAGCGTTGCAATCATAACACAATCGATTCAAAATGGGCACAGAGATGGCGCATACCAAGAATGAAATGTTCAGCCTCTGTAGTGTGTCAACGGAAACGGTGGCAGCGAATGGTAATTAAATTTGAAACTTTCCAGAATAGAGTAATTGCGTTGAACTTTTCCACATTTACTGGAACAGATATTGAATGGCCTCCATAACACCCGATCCACTCCATGTGATTACTTCTTGTAGGGCACAGGGTGACATACAGTTTTCCAGACAATCCTGCAACACTGCACGAGCTTGAAAAGTTGATCTGTGTTGCATGTGCCTGCATTTCCTATGACACACTGCAGAGGGTGGCTGAAAATTTCATTCTTGGTATGCGCCATATCTGTGCTGCGAAAGGTGCAGATTTTGAATTGGTTGTGATGGCATTGCAACGATTGCTTGCAAAGAACTGTTTATAGCCTTTTTCCCGACTTCGTGCTACGACTACAGCTTACAGCGCCATCTGCTGGCAACATTTGTAATAATTCTGAAACTTCGGTATTAGATTTTTATGGCTTTCAAAATAAACATACCGTTGGTTCCATTCTTCTATCGATCTCCGCTGCCGAGATATTTAGTTTTAAAATCAGGGAGACCTTTGTTGGACACCCTGTATATATTAGTATTGGTCCAATATATACAAAAAACAACTTTTATTTGTAACTAGCAGAATACGTGACATTCCCACGGCTTTTTCCATTGTGGGAGATTTTCGTTGTGAAAGTGGAAAAAATTTTGTGGAAGAAAGGAACAGAAACAACTATTATTTAAATTACGTAGTGTTTCATTATTGATGGGAATAATGTTGAAATTTAAAAAAAAACATTCCCAAAATAAACTTTTTTTTAACTGTATTGTATTATTACTGGTCGATTGAAACATATAGATGTCCTGCTCCATGAAAATCGTTCGCAAATAAAACATGTAATTTGTACTTCTAGATAATCGGTACATTTGTTTCACATATTTCAGTGGCTCACCCATAGCCAACCAAATTGGGAGGAATTAGGGAACATTTATTATTAAAACATTTATTATTAAAATTAGGGCAATTTATTATTAAAAATATTTATATTAAATTTCTTGCCCCTACATGCCTTATGGCTCATTTGCTATCATGTTAATAGGTTAAAAAGAGATGTTAGAGATTTATCTGAATTTTACTTTCACTTTGAAAAGTTGAAACATTTGAATCAAATTTCATGTCAATCGGTCCATTATAATTTTAGCTATTAGATCGGGTTGGTGTCGATAGCATAAATGCGCCAATACCAACGAGGGAAATGTGTCCCAAGCTTCAGAAGGTTTGCCCAAGTCTTTTGGTTGTGATGCTGTAATAAACATAATTACAAGTATACACATACACACGTTAAGTTTTATATACAAAGTATAGTTATATATATATATATATATATATATATATATAAAGAGTGAGAGAGACAGAGAGAGAGACGAGAGGTATGAAAGAAAAAATAAAAATTGAAGGAACTTCATCTCATTGAAAACTCAAATAAAAATGCTTTAAAATTAGAAAAGAGTGGTTTTACCTTTTCAGGTTTTCTAACCAACAATAAAATGACTGCAGTTATATTTATATATGGTAATCTTCATGCCTCTGTAAGTAATTAACCTATTTATTAACTGGATTCATGATACTGTGTTTTCCACATTACAAGAAGCAAGATTCCAAAAAGTAAGAAGTTAACTTTTGCATACCCTCGTATGCTACTAAAATGCTTTTAATCATATTTTGGAATGAAGTTCTTGCGAAAGATATTTTTTAATGAAATCTGATTATAATAGTAATGCTTTCCTTTTATAGATGGTTTGAATGAGGATAGCATTAAAATAATTGGAAAAAGAATTAATTTAATTCAATTTGAAATGAGAGTAGAGAATTTTCTTTGCTAAGAAAATTAAAGAAGACAAAATTTTCGATTATGCCATCTGTAAAGAAAATATTTGATACTCTCATTGATAAAGCATATTAAAGTTGATCAACATTCTCTGTATTCTTTAGCATTATATTCATAATTCAAACACAAAAGCATTGGAATTTGATACATATATTATGAGTTCACGCCGTAATATCCTTCCTTAGTTCAAGACATAATTTCCTACTCTATAATTAGATAAAGTATTCTGTTAATGTTTAAAGACAAATCGTGGATATAGTTACGCTTGACATTTTTCTCAAATTTTTACTGATTTAATTTACTCCTAGTGAGCATCAAGATAAACAATACGAGCCACTCGAATTGAGTACAGAAAGTAAAGCACACATTTAAAACATATAAATGCCATAAATTCTTGAATCAGAAGAAACTGAAAAAGGGCAAAAGGGTCTGCAACAACGCAGAATTATTGCAAATTTTAACCATTTTATGCTTTTTTCCCCAAGTGGCTGAGGGTACAGTTAATACTTATTTGTGTTCATATTCTAACTAAACATATAAAATTTCTTAAAAATTCTACAAATATGACAGTTTAGGATCTCTTTTTTCAAATTTCATGGCTTTACAGGCAAACCCTACATTTAATTTAGAGGGCTGAAACTTCATATACTTTCTATTAGGACCAAAAGGAATGGGAGAAACCCAGAAAAGCAAGGGTTTTTTTTATATTTTTTGAGAGTCCTTAGGGGGGTGGAGTTAATACAGGGGTTACCATCGCATGTGTCGTCTTCAAATTCTGACCAACATTTGAAGTTACTATGTCCGTTTCACTGCAAAAATTCTTCAAAAAGACCGGTGTTAATCAAACAAAACTAAACTTTAGTAAATGACTAAAAATTATCGAAAATGAATTTACATAATTTATTCAGAATATATAAAAAGTATCATATTGTTAACATAAAATAAAATATATTTCCTTTCAGATGAAATGGCGAGGAACAACAGCATCAGATTTCTTATAAAAACTTATTCTGAAACATTGTAGGCAGCTTAGTTCCCAAAATAAATGAAAGCAAAATCGCACTTGGAAATAAATGTATAAATCAATGAAAAATAATAGGAACACAGAAATGTATGTAAAATTAAAGTGAACTTAAAACGAACCTCATTTATCTTTCTTCTATTCTCTTTCTTCGCAACTTCCTCTATTCTTATGCAAAATCATTGACATAAAAAAAATACAGAATCATTGGTAAGCGTGATAGTGAATGGTTGAGCTTTGAGAAAAACACTCCCCCTCGGGCTTAGATCAGAGATCGGGTCTTATCAGTTCATTAGAGACAACGACGCAACGAACAAAACGAGAGATCGGACCTTATCTACCCAATACAAAATCGTGCCCGGTACATATGCTGCTCCCTCCCGTGGTCAATATCGTCAGATAGCTTGACCGCTAGAATGAATAGGCGATATATTTTTTTCCCTTTCTGCTTCTTTTGCTTTCTATGTAGTCGGTTTCTTTTCCTCTTTCTTCTCAGATTCCCGAATGTCAGTTTGGGTCGCGTTAATATGTCGGCAGGACAATCTGGAAACCGAATAAATTGTGATCGCGCTTAGTTTCAGCAAACTCTATTTTCACTTGCTGAAAGGTATTGAGTATCGCGCACTAATATTTCTGAAATATATTAAATATAAACCGACACGTTTTTCTTGTCTTAGCTTGTTTAGCTTGTTATACTTAAAAATTATTTTATTTGGTTAAAAAAGAGTGAACGTAAAGCTGAAGTAAACTGACTGAAAATATTCTCAATAAAAGATCTTAAGCTGTTTAATTTAGAAAAAAATGTGTTTTTTTTGTCAGATTTTGCTAAATCGATATATATATATATATATATGTATTGCTATACGATTTCTATTTCTTAATTTTTATAGTAAAAGCATCATTTGGTGCAAATATAAAATCCGCATGATAATTTTATAATAAAAATAATTTTTTGTGTATCCGTGATACCAATTCTCAGAAACTTCCGTTTTGTATATTCAAACTGGTGAGGAAATCTGTATTAATATCATCTGACAGTAAGGAATTGGAATTTTTTTTTGTTAGCACGAAGTGATAGTGTTAGATTGCAAATATTGCATCAACATCAATTTTCGGCTTTGTCAGTATTTTTAATTAATTTAATTCTTCGCCACTAAAGTTTCTTTCTTTTCTTGTGGCAACTTTGGCTAATTTTGAAATTCAAACGTTAATTTTAGCCGTTTCATTTAATTTCCAAATTTTACTTAATTATTTACTTTGTTTTCGATTTAATTAGTATTTGTCTTAATTTTTGTTGTTGTTTCCATTAAGGTTTCAACTTTATTAATTTTTAAATTCAAATTTTGCAACGGGACTATTTCTTCGCCATCTTGGCTCGCGTAAGTTTTTGGCGTCATCAGGTCTTAGGCGTCTGTATCTGGAATCGTTTTCCGTTACTTTTTGAATTCCTTTGTGATGGGCTAAGCGAGTGGTTGGTTGTTCCAGCTGCGGGCCCCCAGGGCCGGTGGGCTCGGGGTCTTGTCTTTTCTTGCATCTGCGTGTATTTTTCCGTTAATATTTTATATATTTTTGAGGCTGAAGCTGAAGATTCTTTATTATTCTTCATTGGTATTCCTAAAAGGATGCAGTATGAAAAAACTCGGTGATGAATGCTCTGAAAGACTAGATGGAAAGTTTTCTACAACACCATTCCGGAACAATCTGTTGAAATAAGGTGCTGTTTGTGAAAGAAAGCATTTCTTTCTTTATGCCGGAACAATCCATGAACGCTGATTTTCAATGATCATCACCTTTTGCGGGATCTGCAGTGTGGGTAATGCCTTCAGCATTTTTAATTTTCATCGTGGTGGTGTGTACTCTTAATCACAGAGATCGTGATCATCTTTTTAACGTCTATTCCTGCTCAACATTTTTGTTCTCATCTTCAGCTTTTCCGATTTTAGAATGAGTGATGCAGGCCTAGAGGAATGGCCGAGCAAGGTGCGAAAATGTGCAAGTTGCATACTTCAAAATATCATTGTTAAGTGAATATAAAAAAAATTCATTTTTTTAAAGTAATATTCATCAATTCAAGAAGTGTTTGTGATGTTGCAGTGAATAATGTTCATCATTACATCTCTATCAAATTTAGGTTGTCTTTTTTTACTTTATGTTCTGAAATATAATTCTTAGGCCTGCAGTGCTAATGTGTAGCTACAATTTTTTAATTTTTATTTTGTTTGATAAATGTTCATTTCTGTGCATCAAATATTATGCATATATCTAAATTTTTATGGCAGTAATTAATTTCAATATCAATAATTGTTAAATAAAAAATTATTTAAAATTTAATAAAATTGTTTTTGTTTAATTATTTTTAGCATTGTACTACCACTATATGAAAATGAACTTTTAATTATGTAGCTAGGGTTTTCAGGTCAGCAAAGGTAGGTGAATTATTTCAATATTGCAAGAATGGCTTATTATTGTGTAATTTGATTTTATACCCAGAATTAATTAATTGTTCAATATTTATTATAATTTAAATTTTATTTCTGGGTTTCTACCTTGCATCAATTATTTTTATAATTATCCTAGCTACCTCTTCCCAACATAATTTCAATAATTAACAGATAGAAAGAATGAATGAATAAAATAAAAATTAAAAACTTCTTGCTTTATATGATTTTAACCATTCTATTATTTGATTTTCAAACATGTTCAAAGCAATTATCTTTTCTAAATTTAAATTTTTAAGTATAAGATATAGTTAACTTCAAATTTAATAAAAAGCATAACGCTTAATTTCATGAAGTATAACTGAAGAATTTGAGATATATTTTTCCTTATCAATAGCTTTAACTGGTTTTTCAATACTGCATTCAATTAAAAATTCGATACCAGTTGCTACCCATTAGTGTGCAGCTGATTTGTCCATTGTATAAATAGTATTAATTTGGTTATATAAATTATTTAATTCTTTGTAAGCTGGCAGCATTATTTAATACAAATTACAGAAGAAAAATAAAGTTTTTAAGAAAGTGTTTTTAACTTGATTGATATGGTATTAGGTGAATATAAGGTGGTACATTTAATAAATTCGCTCTCGCATATTTTATTTTTTTAGTTTCGTCATGCGTAATTTTCCTTTAAATTACAATAATGGCACTTTTTTATTTAATTATATTGTGTATAAGCTAATTATAGCACATAAATGAATAATATATTAGTTTTTACAACTCAGTTTTAACGGTGATATTGCTTAAGTTGTTTTTTACCTTAAGAAAGCAAAATTAGTATTTTCTTATAAATTTAGTGTTTCTTTAGCTGTAAATAAACATTGGCACCGTTCTAATATTTTTAATAAACAGCTGATATTGTAGAGACTAATAGGCAAATAACACAATTTAAGAACATGAGAAAAATTCGACGTGGAATTTTTCGACTTGGAAGTTGAAACGTAAGAACGAAAATGAAATTTAGAAATGAAAGGGAAATTCACATAAGAAAATTGAGAAAATTATATATAGAAACATGTCCTAAATAGTTCAAAGCTGGTTAAAGCAGATTTACATCTTCTTTAATTTCAAGTTTTCTCTATCTCTTGCATTTTATTCAGATTATTATTATTTTGGAGATTTTTGAATTGCAGTGTATATATCTTTGTGCCAGAGGTAAGCTTTACAGGGGAGCCAAGAGAAGTATCACTGTGAAATGAATTGCAATGCACAATTAATCATTTGAGAGAGAGGCTATCTTTTATTCTTTTCGACCTACAGCTGATATACTTTGTTCATTCGAAAATGCAATAGGGATAATATAAATACAATCAAAACATCAAAAGCAATAAAACAGTTTACCTATGAGGTGCTGATACAACATACTGAAAGTTTAGTTGCTATTAACAAAAGTAGTTTAATATGCTGAAACATGAATGTATTACATTTTGCTTATTACATCTTAAATTTTCAGGAAAAGTGTATCACAATTTGATATACATGTATCATCATTCTACAGAAGATTAGATTTATAGATTTCTTTCTAGACAGTACGTAAGTGAAATTGAATAATTAAAATTTTAATGAAGTATTTTAACTGGATCCTTTTAGATTTTCATAATTAATTCCGAAGTTTGTGTTTAGCCACACAAAGTACTATTTATATAAATTATTCATTGAACTCTAGTTTATCTCTAAGCGCAATTGATGGGGCAATTAATATTTTTAATAATACTTATCTATTAATTCTAATATTTTGTTTCTTTGTGCTTCATTAGTTTTCTGTATCATTACACAATGTGATGCAATGAAAAATTTAATGTAAACGGTGTAGTGATTACTAACTCAAATAAAAATTTATATATGGTTTGGAAAACATTTATATATGGTTTGGAAAACAGACTTCTATACCACGTTTTTAATAATTTTCCTAAAGTTTCTCTCTTTCAATTCAGCATTATAAATTTACATATTTATTCTTTCATATTTAAATACCGGTTTCATATTGCTGCGTTAGAATTGCTAATGAATAGTAATAGAAACGTATTCTGAGCAGGTATTACAAATTTATATTATGTTTAAAATTGGAAAGCATGTAAATCTCTTTCAGAAAGGAAGAAGTCGTCCATACTTTTGCTTTAGAGTAAACTTTGTTTCTAAAAAATTATAGAAAACATGTTACATCATCAACAAGGTAAATATAGTAATTAGCAGGTACCCCTTGAAGTGTAATAAAAATGTCTGTAGCATCGTCAAAACACATAATTAATGTTTTAATTAGTAGATGCCGTCCTCCAATGAAACTAGACAGACTTTATAGCTGAACTTATGCGCTGCTGCATGAATAACACTTTCTGGTAAGTGATAAACATTTCCTTCGCAAAGGAAGTAAATATTTACACCAGCCTCCATAAGTTAAGATATGACCAGGTTTTCGAAGCTTTCCATTATTTGAATGCAAATAAAGGAAACAAATATGATTTATATGAATGATCTTGGAAAACATTAATTAAATTAAATGAAAGAAGTATATCTACCGTTTATATTTTAAAGATAATGGTACTTTTGATGATCCTAGAGAAAATATGGATATATAATATTTGATATAACATCTTGCTTTTGTAATTTATGAGCAATTTCTTTAATCGATTTCTCTTTCATAAAATCTCTACAGGAACAATCTTAGCTGTGTTAGTTTATTATTCAATTCAGGACTCGTTTTGCACCGATGGATAGCAGTTCTGCGGCTGTGAATAAATTTTGATAAACTTATAAATAGATTAAACACTGACATTAAGTCTAAAAACACAATAGAATAAGACTAAAAATAAAATAAGAAACATACAAAGCATCTGCAGTGCGCTAATGCTGCAAGCAACCAAGATAATAATGAAAGTACAAAAAAAAACAACTGATAAAATGAATGAAATTCTTGTCCTTTTTTTTTATAAACTCATCTCGCTGGATTTCTCTGCAAATTATCACTAGTATTCTAATAATATTAGTTTGGATATCTTTAATTAACTTTAATCAGTAGTCTTGAACCATATATTGTTCTGCGGCTTTTGTGGATAGAATCATTATTTTGTAAGTAGATCAATTTCATCTTCACAAAAATCTATCAAACGGCAAACTTTTACCAGTAATAGTGGCTCTGTATGCTTCTGATTTCACTTATAGTAATAAATCCAAGAAGTCCTACTCAGCTAAACAGAACACAGCAATATGTCTTCTTTTTTCTTGTCCTAACCAATGACAATAATACATGCGGGCAAGTATTATAATAATTGCAAATGATAGTTTTGGACGACCAATGACTGCAAGTTATTTTTTCTGCTGCAAAGAAATGGGATTTGCATTGCGCCATTTCTTTTCAGCAGAAATATTTTCCTGCGAACATACGTTATCCCAAAGCATCATTTTCTTTGTGTGTTCTAAACGCAACATTTTGTATATGGTCACGAAAGTTGTTTATGAAATATTTCACAATTTGATTCAATCTGAAATATCGTAAATGTTACATCAACAGACACTGTTAATCAAAAAATATTGTAATGCTAATATTGCTGAAAATATGCTTTAAAGAAGAATAGAAACATTATGTGACATATATTTTATATTAAAATTATTTAGAGCTAACTTTGGCCAGAATTAGATATCATCAGCGTAAACATAGTATTTGTTTTTCATTAGCTTATTCTAAATATTTATTTTAAAAACATAAACTTTGATTCCAGAAGGAAGAACAATCCAGAAAGATTGCTCACGTTTTCTTACACTCTATAGAGAAAATTCTTCCCAAACACGACATAATGCGAACGTGAGGAAAAAGAAAATGTGCTTACAATTATTAGTATCAGACCAAGAAGGAGAAAAGGACGAGATCAAATGAATTATAGATTGACATGAATTTATTTTCACTTTTAGTTCAAAGAATGAAATTTTCTTCTATCTTATGATCTCTCCCTCTGATTTAAACAATAAAATGAAAAGAACAGGCAGGAATAGAAGAATCGTCCAAATCGTGAAGATTATATGGTTTAGCTTTGGCAATGAGCTCTGAGGGACAGTTCAGAGATAGGAACTTTTCACTTCATTAGAGACAGCAACGCAACGAACAAAACATGAGTAACGGCACATTCTATGTACCAGCCTTAGGGCTTGTCAATATCGTCTGTTAGCTTGACCGCAGGAATGAATAGACGATATTTTCTTTCCTCTCTTTCTTGCTTTCTATTTATGTACTTTCATTTCTTTCTTCTCTTCGTGGGCGAATCCTGGAGGTCAGTTTGCGACTCCTTAATATGTCGCCGGGACAATCTGTAAAACTTTTAAATTGTGATGGCGTTCCTTTTCAGTGGTCTCTGTTTTCGTTTGCTGGCTGGATATAATGCATCTTCCATTAGTACCTATGAATACAATATTCTACCCTAAAATATCATGTTTTTATTTCTTCATTTATTAGTAATTTTCTTAGTTTTCCCTTACTTTACTTTTCAAATTTATTAGCAAAACATAGATAGAGCTTTAATTTCTAAGTTTCTGTTTATGTACATAAAATATATTGATCTATGCATATGCATTACCCATCTCTACAGCTGACACTAGTCTTGTTCAATCACAGGCAAAAAATATTTGTTATTTCTCTGTCGCACGCTAAGCTTCTAATTTTCTTCTTATGACCATTTCAAAGTGCAACTTTAATTCTAAAGAACCTGTATTTAAAAGGAACTACTATAATACTGTTTTTTCTACCAAACAATGGATTTTTTCCGAAAACTTTACCACACATTCTCATGGAGTATGCGAGTACTATCACATCTGAAATGGAAACTGGTGTAAAATGATTTTTCAAGGACAACTTCTCTGCAATTATGTAAATATGCATTTCTTTTTTGAAAAGCATAAAAGATTTCAATTTTCAAACGAAGTAATGGATATAAAATGAGAATTAGAAAGAAAATAGTTTCCAATTTTAATTGAAGGTTTTTAAATATCTACTTATATTACGGAAGAATTCACAATTTTGAATTTTAAATATATACAAAGGAATTATTTCATTATAAAACTCTTGGTCACCCAGAACTTCATTTTTACTCATGAAAACACTAATATAATGAATTCATTTTTAAATATTTTCCCGGTTATCGTCAGCAGATAATAGGTTTTAAATATAATTATATAATATCATTTCGTTACTTTTAAAAGAATTGAAGATTTATTTTTATGATGTCATTTAACTATGCTTTAATAACATACCATAAATCATACCGTATTTCTTAAATACAAAGCAACACATAGTAATACAATAATGTAAAAAGAAATTTTCTAAAATATGATTGTAAATGACTGCATTACAAGAAAATGTGTCTAAAAGATTTCTATGGTTTTCAAAAGTAATTTACATCCCTTTGATTTCAAGATGTCTGTGTGTCTTCTATACATCCACATAACTAATTTGTACCAATGAATAAATTTTAGAATACTATAATGACACCATTCACCATAATTGGAATTCGGGATGCCTTCATCTGATGTAGTTTAATATGCTAAATTGTGTAGGCGGTGGATTTCGCTTATTTCATTTTAATTAGTCCGAATGATCATATGAAAATTGCATATCTTTAATCATTTTGCAAATTAATTAGTCTGCAGTTGTTTCTAGGGAATGTTCTTAAGTAAAATTTTGGCATTAAAATTTTAATGATGCATTTGAATTGAAAACATTAGGTTTTTAATGATTAATTTTGAAAATCATTTTAGGAACAGAATTGACTGTCTGCATGCCCCAGTAAAATCTCACGAGTGATTCTCTTTACGTGTCATTAAGGAAACACGATATTTTTAATTAAATAATTATAATTATAAATTATGGCACTGATATGTCCAATAGGCGGTGCGTACCGGCAATGACTCGCTCTTGAATGCTTTATCAGGCGGTGTGTACCACCAACAATTTGGTTAGTTTAGTAACTAGAAAAAATTTTCATATAGTTGAAAACTAAATAATGGAAATTTAACGCATATTAATTGTAAAACTATGATTTATTTATTTCAACTAAATATTATTATCACTATTTATTTCTATGCAATTGATTTAAATATTTCCAACAAAGTGCTGACAAACAGCAGCAATGGTTATTATTGCGATAAAATTTTATTTTCCACTTTAGTTCGGCGCCGCCGATAAAGCAAAGCGTTCTTAGAACGTGTTAAAGTCAGAAGAAATCACAGGCTTATCGTCCTGAACAGTGGCGGTTGCTTAAACACAGAAACAGGAGGAATTGTAGAATTGCTCGATCCACATTGATGAGGGGAAATAGATGCTAACAAATGCTTAACATGCCTATTGTGGAGAGTTCTTAATTACACGTTTGGCTCAAACCTTATAGAAATGTGTATATATATATATATATA
>BGPR01000624.1:98089-121020 GCA_013235015.1 Araneus ventricosus
CCCAAAAAATCTTCTAATAATCAAACAAGGCGCTTGAAGAGAATTAAAAACCTATGTTTTCCTTGAAAGTAATTTTAAAGACTATTTGCTTAACGCAAAATATTTTTTAAAATTATTTATTAAATTAATCTTTTATTTAAAGATTTTACACTAGGTTCCATATTTATTCAACTAAATATGTTCGAAAAGCCTTGAAAGCTTTGGTTTTAAGGGATATTTTTATATTTGATAAGTTTCATTTCTTTTATTCTGAATTATTATTTATTTTTCATATTAGTTTTAGTTTTTTTTACTTCAAAAGACAAGTTTATTTAAGATAAACCTGTCTCATTTTACAAGAAAAGGATCTCAACTTACTAAAATTGGAAATTAACTTTTGGAAAATTGATTATAGCATTAAAGCCATTCAGTAGAGGCTAGTTATAAAATTTAATTATCAAAACTGTAGAATTATCAAATTTATTTAATAAGCTTTTATAATTTAATAACATATTCAAACTATTTTTCATCGAATTAATTCATTTCAGACTGTTGTTTCCAAACTGAATTAGCTGGAAATATAAACCATATAAGAATTCATCTAAAATGGATTATTAGTTTTTAATAACTGTAGCGTTATTCTTTGTAACGGAACAGCTAAAACATTAATGTAGGGCTGACATCTACCGATGTCTTGTCTGGACAGTGTCAATAAATATATACTGAATAGGCAAAGATGTGACACATAAAAGACAATTAATAACAGAGAAAACACAACACACATAGTTACATTGATAAGTTGCAAGCATATCTGCAAATGAAAACAGAATAACAACAGCTGACGTCAGTTCTGGTTGGCTCTGATTGGTTGGTGAGATGATGCCATTCGCAACAATTCAGTTGATTGTTTAGTTTTTACAAGAGCAAATTATGTTCATTTCTAAATTGCAAATCAAAGCAAACCATTAAATGAATCACTGATAAACATGGAACTGACACATCAGGAACAGAGTGAGTCAGAAAGGACGAATTGCTTTTGGATGTCCTGGACTCATCACCAGATGGAGTGAGAGATGCTCTGTAGGTGGCGTTAGGTTCACGAAATCTTTGCATTCATTTTTTTTTTCAGTTGAAGACAGGAAGCCGTGGACGATAGAACACCGCTGTTTCACGTGCGATTGTTTTGTTCCTTAGAAAATATTAAATTTATGATTAAAATGTGTTAAGAAATTCTTATTTTGTTGGTTATATTAGTTTTCAAATCTTGTTTTCTTTTGTCTGTTAATACAAAAATAAAATGTGCAAAAAGAACAAAGCGGCATTATTAAATCGTCTTGATATACGACTGTTTAATATTTTCGTAATTATCATATGAATATAAGTTGCACAACTGCAACTTTATTTTAGAATTGTTTGAATATCTTTTCACTAAAAATTCATACCGATCCTTATATGTAGACATTAAATATTTAAAATACTTTCATATTATAAATTTTAATTTGAAACAAACTCTTTTCATTTTTGTATAAAGAGAGAATTCTAGTTTCATCAATTATTACCTAAAACCTTAATGGAAATTTTTTTCATAGCATTCTTAAGGAATGTTCTCTTTTCGTAACTTCTTTCCATATTTAATAATCTGCTTTCAATAAGATACAAATATATATTTGCTGCAAAATCAAATTTCTGTAGCATCGAATATATTTTTTACTAGATGACTTGCATATTTCGTTCAGTTTTAATCATGATTTGAAATTTTAATATGATAGAAAATAAATTATGCATGAATATTTGCTTTAATTAGTTAATATGTTTAGGAGAAAAATGGAAATCTTACTTAATGTAAAAGGTTTTGTAGTTGTTGCTGTAAATGGCAGAAATAGAAAAATAGAAAAAATTTATCCTTCAGCCAGCTGCATGTGGATCTTGTTTTTCTTTTCGTCTGTTCTTGCAGATTGCAGCAGTTGTTTAACACCGCCTTATAATAAAAACTGAGCTATAAAGAAAACAAGAAAAAAATCGCATATCAGTCGTAATTGTGATTATAAAGAATTAGATTTTACAGTGACAACCAGGCACACAGTTTCCGAATCTGACATTATTTGTTCATTAAAACAGAGACGCAAAGGACAAAACATTCACAGCCCCAGCGTTTGGGTATGTCAATATTCACCGTTAGCTTGACCGCAGGAATGAATAGACGATACTATCTCTAATATCTCTTCTCTTTCTCTGCCTTATTTGCTTTATATTTAGTCACTTTCTTCCCTTGTTTCGCCTTTCTTGGTAGAATCCTGAAAGTCATCTTCCTTCGCGTCGAGACAATCTGGAAAACCCAATAACTTTTAATCGGTTTTTGCATCTGTTTTCGCTTGCAGCAAGATATTATGTTTGTTACATTAGTACTCAAGGAAAATATGCAACGGTAAATAGATACTTCTTTCTTCTATTAACTCTTAAAAAATACTTTAGAAATGCATTAATGACTACAAGGTA
Source organism: Araneus ventricosus (assembly GCA_013235015.1). NCBI lineage: Eukaryota > Metazoa > Arthropoda > Arachnida > Araneae > Araneidae > Araneus > Araneus ventricosus. The sequence goes on from BGPR01000624.1 coordinate 100,565, forward strand.
TCATTTTGTACAAAATCGATGATGTATTACAACTTTGCATTTGACTTGTATTGCCTATATCGTCCCATTTTAGAGATATTAAAGTTAATTCCGTAGTTTTACGCCAGGTGGCGGTGTAATATATCTCATAGCGTAGCACATAGTCGTTCTTCTACACCTAGATATAATTTTTATGACTGTAGCTGCAGTCGTTCTAAAATTAAGGCATGTGTGTAAGAGATTTGACTGGACAACCAGTTTATATATGCTGTTTCAAATATAAAAAAATGTAACAATATATTAAAATGCTGTTATTTTATATGGAATTTGGATTAGTCTGAACTTTTTATGAAGTATTTTGTTACACACTAAATAATAATATGAACAATTCAATTTCTCTCAGTTAATCGCTCAAATGTCATGAGTGAAATTAATAATTTTTTTAATTATTCATTCGAATAATTCGTATTCATGAATGAATGAAACATACGGCATATATATATATATATATATATATAGTAAATAAATACATCAAATATTAAATTAGTAATTTACAGAAACGTACACAGATTTATAATATGCCAAATTCATGTAATTAAAATAAACTACCCTATAAACAATCATACGCTTAAAATACAAAAGAACACATGACATAAATCTATTTGCACAAATGATTAACGAAAAAGAAACTTGGAAAAGGCAATCCTTATTTAAAATTACAACCTCCAATGTGGTTAATTAGCCTGGGGACTAGTTTGTCGCGTTAATCTAGATTTCTGGCGCCAACCCTCTTCTAAGCCCAATTGTTGGACAATAAAAAGGTGAGTATATTTCAAAATTATTTCAAGATGCGAAACAGAATGTTGAGGAAATATTAACCCAGTATACATACCAAGTCTTCTAAATTAATATAAGCATACTACTACACAATCAAACTATTAACATTTAAAAATAGCGAATTTCATTTAAAAATACCAAACATAAATCTCTGTGTAAACTTTTCGCTTTACTATGTATTTTTTTATATATCTGACTCAGAATCCAAACAATGACCTTAATTCCGCATTTAAGTTTAAAATAGTATTTTTAATAAGTGTTTTATTAACAAGGTTAATCACTGAAAGAATTATTAAATTTAACCAATTAAAATAATAAAAATAGAATTATCTATAAATAAAAAAAAACTTTTTTATGTTATATGCAATCAAAACCTTTATAACAGTGTGGCCATCTACATTTGAAAAAAATATTCAAATCATATTGCTAAATACAATATAAACGATAATGATAAAGGATAGTTTAAATGGAAATACTTCATTGGAGAATAATAAAGAAATATAGAAATATTAATTTGTTGATCTTAAATATTTCTTATTAATGTAAACATTAAGAATTTTCTAGGAAACACATATCTCAAAACGTATTCAAAGAATACATTGATTTGAGACTGCCTACTAGTTAAATTAGTGACAGGCATATTGCTTTTATGAATATAATTTATTATAATATTTTTGTATATTAAACGACTAATGTTCCAAGTTGGTAACATATTTATTTTGAACTGAAAAGTGTTTCTTCTATCAAAAATCTGAGCGCACAATTTATTATCGACTATTTTTATTTGAAGAATGAAAAAATCGGCAGAAGAAGAGTTGTTAATATGCAAAAATATTATAATAAATTATATTCATAGAAGCAATATGCTTGTCACTAATTTAACTAGTAGGCAGTCCCAAATTAATGTATTCTTTGAATACGCTTTGAGATATGTGTTTCCTAGAAAATTCTTGTATGTTTACCTTAATAAGAAATATTTAAGATCAACAAATTAATATTTCTATATTTCTTTATTATTCTCCAATGAAGTATTTCCATTTAAACTATCCTTTATCATTATCGTTTATATTGTATTTAGCAATAAAATTTGAATATTTTTTTTCAAATGTAGATGGCTCCACTGTTATAAAGGTTTTGATTGCATATAACATAATTTTTTTTATTATTTATAGATAAATCTATTTTTATTATTTTAATTGGTTAACTTAAATATTTCTTTTAGAGATTAACCTTGTTAATAAAAAACACTTATAAAAAGTACTGCTTTAAACTTAAATGCAGAACTAAGGTCATTGTTTGGATTCTGAGTCAGATATATAAAAAAATATATATTAAGATGAAAAGTTTACACAGAGAATTATGTTTGATATTTTTAAATGAAATTTTCTATATTTAAATATTAATAGTTTGACTGTGTAATAGTATGCTTTTATTAATTTAGAAGACTTAGTATGTATACTGGGTTAATATTTCCTCGACATTCTATTTCTCATCTTGAAATCATTTTGAAATATACTTCCCCTTTTTATTGTCCAACAATTGGGCTTACTGTAGGGTTGGCGCCCGAAATCTAGATTCACGCGACGAACTAGCCCCCCGTCTATTTAACCACATTGGAGGTTGTAATTTTAAATAAGGATTGCCTTCTTCAAGTTTCTTTTTCGTTAATTATTTGTGCTAATAGTTTTGTGTCATGTGTTCTTTTGTATTTTAAGTGTATGATTATTGATAGGGTAGTTTATTTTAATTACATTAATTTGGCATATTATAAATCTGTGCACGTTTGTGTAAATTACTAATTTAATATTTGATGCATTTATTTACTATATATAAATATATATATATACAAACATATACAAAAATAAAAATAAAAATAAACAAAACCAGAAACAAATGCAATTCAAAAAAAGAAAACTTTAGAAAAAAATAGATTCTATAAAAGATTTAAATATGAGGAAAAACTTCACAAATGCTTGCGCCCGTTCGGGATTTCCCTTTCTGATGACGCGTCCCGGACGTTGGCGTTTTTGTTCCTTTTTATTATTATTTTGGTTTTTCTTTTACAACGTGTTTGTCATGTTTTCTTTCTATGTTTTGTTTTATTAATATATATATATATATATATATATATATATATGACGTTTGTTTCATTCATGAAATGAATGCGTATTTTGCGAATGAATAATAAAAAATTATCAATTTGACTCATGACATTTGCACGATTAAGTAAGAGAAATTGAATTGTTCATCTTCTAATTTAATGGGCAACAAAATACTTCTATAATGGTTTTTAATTTTCATAAAAAGTTCAGACTAATCCAAATTCAATATAAAATATTAGTACTTTAATATATTGATTTATTTTTTTTTATATTTGAAACAGCATATATGAACTGGTGGTCCAGTCTTACACACATCCCTTAATTTTAGAACGATTACAGCTACAGTCATAAAAATTATATCTAGGTGTAGAAGAACGACTATGTGCTATGCTATGAGATATATTACAGAGCCACCTGTCGTAAACCTACGGAATTAACTTTAATATCTTTAAAATGGGACGATGTAGGCAAAACAAGTCAAATGCAAAGTTATAAAACATCATCGATTTTGTACAAAATGATACCTTGTAGTCATTAATGCATTTGTAAAGTATTTTTAAGAGTTAATAGAAGAAAGAAGTATCTATTTACCGTTGCATATTTTTCATGAGTACTAATGTAATAAACATAATAACTTGCTGCAAGCGAAAACAGATGCAAAAACCGATTAAAAGTTATTGGTTTTTCCAGATTGTCTCGACGCGAAGGAAGGTGACTTTCAGGATTCTACCAAGAAAGGCGAAGCAAGGAAAGAAAGTGACTAAATATAAAGCAAATAAGGCAGAGAAAGAGAAGAGAGATAAGAGATAGTATCGTCTGTTCATTCCTGCGGGCAAGCTGACGGTGAATATTGACATACCCTAGGGCTGGAGTTGTGACTGTTTTGTTCTTTGGGTCTCTGTTCTAATGAACAGATAATGTCAGATTCCGAAACTGTGTCCCTGGTTTCTCACTGTAAAATCTAATTCTTTATAATCACATTCACGACTGATACTACGATTTATTTCTTGTTTTCTTTATAGCTCAGTTTTTTATTACAAGGCGATGTTAAACAACTGCTGCAGACTACATGGACAGACTAAATGAAAATCAATATCCATCTGGAATTGGCTGAAGGTTAAATTTTTTACCATTGTACCTTTTCTGCCATTTACAGCAACAACTACAAAACCTTCACACCAGCGATGATTGTGTTTTACGGAGCACACGAACTCAGTGGTTCACAATCTCCGGAACATAATACTTGTCACCTATACCCCTGGCTAAAACTACAAAACTTTTCACATTAAGTAAGATTTACATTTTTCTCGTTTGTGGATAACTTTCAAAATATATTTTGGTAAAATATATACTATTTCTTTCATTTGCTATTTTTGAAATCATATAAGATAATAAAAGCAAACATCCATGTATAATTAATTTTGTATCATATTAAAATTTCAAATCATAATTAAAACTGAAAGAAATATGCAAGTCATCTAGTAAAATATATATTCGACGCTACAGAGATTTGATTTTGCAGCAAATATACATTTGTATCTTATTGAAAGCAGATTATTAAATGTGAAAAGAAGTTACGAAAAGAGAACATTCCTTAAGAATTCTATGAAAAAATTCCATTAAGGTTTTAGATAATAATTGATGAAACTAGAATTCTCTCTGCATACAAAAATAAAAAGAGTTCGTTTGAAATTAAAATTTATAATATAAAAGTAATTTAAATATTTATTGTCTACATGTAAAGATTGGTATGAATTTTTAGTGAAAAGATATTCAAACAATTTAAAAATTAAGTTGTAATCGTGCAACTTATATTCATATGATAAATACGAAAATTTAACAAGTCGTATATCAAGACTAGTTAATAATGCCGTTTTGTTCTTTTGCACATTTTATTTTTGTATTAACAGACAAAAGAAAACAAGATTTGAAAACTAATATAACCAACAAAATAAGAATTTCTTAACACATTTTAATCATAAATTTAATATTTTCTAAGGAACAAAACAATCGCACGTGAAACAGCGGTGTTCTATCGTCCACGGCTTCCTGTCTTCAACTGAAAAAAAAAAATGAATGCAAAGATTTCGTGAACCTAACGCCACCTACACAGCATCTCTCACTCCATCTGGTGGTGAGTTCTAGACATTCCAAAAGCATTCGTCCTTTCTGACTCACCCTGTTCCTGATGTGTCAGTTCCATGTTTTATCAATGATTCACTTAAAGGTTTGATTTGATATGAAATTTATAAATGAACATAATTTGCTCTTCTAAAAAATAAACAATCAACTATAATTGTTACGAATGCCATCATCTCGCCATCCAATCAGAGCCAACCAAAACTGACGTCAGCTGTTGTTATTCTATTCTCACTTGCAGATGTACTTTTAACTTATCAGTGTAACTTTGTGTATTGTGTTTCCAACTTTAGTAAATATCTTTTATGTGTCACATCCTTGCCTATTCAGTATATATTTATTGACACTGTCCAGACAAGACATCGGTAGATGTCAGCCCTACATTAATGCTTTAGCTGTTCCGTTACAATGGGTAACGCTACAGTGATTAAAGAACTAATAATCAATTACAGATTAATTCTGATATGGTTTAAATTTGTAGGTAATTCAGTTTGGAAACAACCGTCAGAAATTAATTAATTCTATGAAAAATAGTTTGAATGTGTTATCAAAATATAAAAGATTAAGGAAATAAATTTGGGAATTCTACAGTTTTGATAATTTTATAACTAGCCTCTACTGAATGGTTTTAATGCTATAATCAATTTTCCAAAATTTAATTTCCAATTTAAGATGATTTTATAAAGAATTTTTTAGTAAGTTGAGATCCTTTTCTTGTAAAATGAGACAGGTTTAACTTAAGCAAACTTGTCTTCCGAAGTAATAAAATACTAAAACTAATATGAAAAATTTAGAATAAAAGAAATGAAACTTATCAAATATAAAAATATCCCATAAAACTAAAACTTTCAATGCTTTTCGAACATATTTAGTTGAATAAATATTAAACCTAGTGTAAAATCTTTAAATAAAAGATTAATTTAATAAATAATTTCGAAAAATATTTTGCTTTAAGCAAATAGTCTTTAAAATTACTTAACAAGGCAAACATAGGTTATTAATTCTCTTCAAGCGCCTTGTTTGATTATTAGAAGATTTTTTGGGACATACATTAGCTTAAGTATATTTAACTCATAAATGCAAAATAGGAAAAGCTTCAAAGAAAGAATAACTTATTTTTTATTTTTTATAATTTTCCCTTATTTCGAATTTATATTTTCATCAATTTTCGGTGTGAGAAATTTTTTCCAAAATCTTATTAATGTTGACGTTATTAAAAAAATGTTCGTAGCAGTTGTGCATATAAGTTCAGCTCTTAACGCTATCAATGACAGTAGTTTAGGATCTTCCTGTAGTATTCGGACACTTAACTTTTTTACTTCTTATGAACAGTATTTGAATCTGTTTTTTATTTCCTTAAATTTTCGTTGTAAGTTCCTCAAATTATTTTAATAGGGGTATACACTTTTTAATAAAATTAATTCTCGTCTTTAAAAATTTTTATCAGGGTTTTGGTATTTCCATTCCTGAAAGGCGTTTCTCCGTAGTCACATAATTTAATCATAAGTGGATATTTTTTGTTACAGCCTATTTCTTATATTTTACAATAATATGCAATGCAAAGTAGTTTTTGTTCTTAAGAGTTTTAAAGTGAAACGATTTAATGACTGGATTTTTCATAGTCCACATTCTTTGGTTTAATCTCATATAGTACTTCGGGTTGATATTTGTGAGGTGGGTCCAAAAATAACCTTCGTATAGCTTTGGAATAGACGTCAACATAACTCAGCCATATATATATACACACACACACACACACACACACACACACACACACACACACACACATATATATATATATATATATATATAAGGCTTGAGCCAAACGTGTAATTAAGAACTCTCCACAATAGGTGTGTTAAGCATTTGTTAGCATCTATTTCTCCTCACCAATGTGGATCGAGCAATTCTACAATTCTTCCTGTTTCTGTGTTTAAGCAACCGCCACTGTTCAGGGCGATAAGCCTGTGATTTCTTCTGAGTTTAACACGTTCTAAAAACGCTTTGCTTTATCGGCGTGAAGTGAAAAATGAAATTTTATCGCAATGATAACCATTGCTGCTGTTTCTCAGCACTTTGTTGGAAATATTTAAATCAATTGCATAGAAATAAATAGTGATAATAATATTTAGTTGAAATAAATAAATCATAGTTTTACAATTAATTTACGTTAAATTTCCATTATTTAGTTTTGAACTATAAGGAAATTTTTTCTAGTTACTAAACGAACTAAATTGTTGGTGGTACGTAACGCCTGTTAAAGCATTCAAGTGCGAGTCATTGCCGGTACGAGCCGCCTATTGGGACATATCAGTGCGATAATTTCTAATTATAATTATTTAATTAAAAGTATCATGTTTCCTTAATGACTCGTAAAGAGAATTACTCGGGAGATTTTACTGGGGCAAGCAGAAGGTCAATTCTGTTAATAAAATGATTTCCAAAATTAATCATTAAAAACCTAATGTATTCAGCTCAAGTGCATCATTAAAATATTAATGCTAAAATTTTACTTATGAACATTCACTAGAAACAACTGCAGACTACTTAGTTTGGAAAATGATTAAATATATGTTATTTTCATATGATCATTCTGACTAATTAAAATAAAATAAACGAAATCCACCGCCTACACAATTTAGCATATTTAATTCATCAGAGGAAGGCATTCTGAATTCCAATTATGGTGAATGGCGTCATTATAGTATTCTAAAATTTATTCATTGGTAAAAATTATCTATGTGGATGTATAGAAGACATATAGGCATCTTGAAATTAAAGGAATGCAAATTACTTTTGAAAACCTTTGAAACCATTCGATACATTTTGTTGTAATGCAGTCATTTACAGTCATATTTTAGAAAATTTCTTTTTACATTATTGTATTACTGTGTGTTGCTTTGTATTTCAGCAATACGGTATGATTTATGGTATGGTATTAAAGCATAGTTAAATGAAAGCATAGAAATAGATTTTCACTTCTTTTAAATTGCAATTGAACGAAATGATATTATATAATTAACACATAGTATCTAATAACGATAACTGGGAAAATATTTCGAAATATATTCATTATATTAGTTTTTTCATCAGTAAAAATAAAATTCTGGGACATCAGCATATTTATTAGGAAATAATTCCTTTGTATATATTTAAAATTCAAAATTGTGAATTCTTCCGTAAGATAAGTAGATATTTAAAATCCTTCAATTAAAATTGGAATCTATTTTCTTTCTAACTCTCATTTTATATCCATTAATTCGTTCGAAACTTGAAATCCTTTATGCCTTTCAAAGACGAAATGCATATTTCCGTAATTGCAGAGGAGTTGTTGAAGTTGTTGAATATCATTTTACAATAGTTTCCATTTCAGATGTGATAGTACTCACATACTTCATGAGAATGTGTTCGGAAAGAAATCCATTGTTTGGTAGAAAAGACAGTAATAGAGAAGTTCCTTTAAATACAGGGTCTTTAAAATTATAGTTGCACTTTGAAATGGTCAAAAGAAGAAAGTTAGAAGCAAAGCGAGAGAGACAGAAATAACAAATATTTTTTCCCTGTGATTGAACAAGTTCTGTTTCAGCTGTAGAGATGGGTAATGCATATGCATGGATCAATATATTTTATGTAACTAAACATAAACTTAGAAATTAAAGCTCTATCTATGTTTTGCTAAAGAAATTTGAAAAGTAAAGTAAGAGAAAACTAAGAAAATTACTAATAAATGAAGAAATAAAAACATGATATTTTAGGGTAGAATATTGTATTCATAGGTACTAATAGAAGATGCATTATATCTAGCCAGCAAACGAAAACAGAGACCGCTGAAATGGAACACCATCACAATTTATTAGTTTTATATATTGTCCCGGCGACATATTAAGGAGTCGCAAACTGACCTTCAGGATTCGTCCACGAAGAGAGGAAAGAAATGAAAGTAAATAAACAGAAAGCAAGAAATAGAGAAAAGAAAATATCGTCCATCCATTCCTGCGGTCAAGCTAATAGGCGATATTGACAAGCCCTAAGGCTGGTACATAGAATGTGCCGTTACTCATGTTTTGTTCGTTGTGTTGCTGTCTCTAATGAACTGAAAAGTTCCTATCTCTGAACTGGCCCTCAGAGCTCATTGCCAAAGCTAAACCATATAACCTTCATGATTTTGACGATTCTTCAATTCCTGCCTGTTCTTTTCATTTTACTGTTTAAATCAGAGGGAGAGATCATAAGATAGAAGAAAATTTCATCCTTTGAACTAAAAATGAAAATAATTCATGTCAATCTATAATTCATCCGATTTCATCCTTTTCTCCTTCTTGGTCTTATACTAATAACACTGGATAACAAAAAAAAATTGCATGTTGCTTGAGAAAGAAAGGGAAAGAAACCTATGTATTTTTGTGCCCTGAATTTAAATCTGTTAACCGTTTTTTTCAATCATCCATAGTTTTTGAGCAACGAAATAACTCTTATTATATACAATAGGAAATCATATTCAGCTTGCAATATTTACACAGGCATATTAAAATGTTACAAACCTTCACTTTCTTGTGTATTTGGCCTGTCGACTGCGTTTGGCTTGAGGAATATCCTTTTTCAATGTTCAACAATAGTTGGCTAACATTTTGGGATTCCATTTCCCTTGGGAACGAGCTCCCATATTCGAGATATCCTGATGGAACCGTTCACCATGCTCGTCGCTTACTGATCCAAGGTTTTCAGGGAAGAATTCTAAGTGGGAGTGCAAGAAATGGATTTTCAACGACATGTTGCATCCCATGATTTTGTATGCCTTTAAGCAAGTTATTGACGATTTGTCTTAGTTTTCCGCTTTGTGATTTCCGAAGAAGTCTTTTTGCTAACTCCTTAAACGATGTCCATGCTGCGGCTTCCTTCTTAGTCAGTTTACTCTCAAACACCGGATCCTTCATTAGTTGTCTTAATTGAGGCCCAACAAATATGCCTTCCTTAATTTTTTCTTCACTCACCTTTATTATCATATTTATCACTTTTATTATTATAACTTGGAACTAAAAGTGAAAATAAATTCTTGTCGATCTATAATTCTTCCGATATCGTCTTGGTCTCCTTCTTTTTCTCCTTCTTGGTCTGATACTAATAATTACAAGCACATTTTCGTATTCTGCACGTTCGCATTATATCATGTTTGGAAAGAATTTTCTCTATAGAGTGTAAGAAAAAGTGAGCAATCTAAGGAAAATGCTTTATTATTTTTCTTTCTGGAGTGTTCTTCCTTCTGTAATCAAAGTTTATGATTAAAAAACAAATATTTAGAATAAACATATGAAAAATATTATATTTACGCTGAAAATAATTAATTTTGGCAAAAGTTAGTTCTAATACATTTTCATGTAAAATCTATGTCACATAAAGGTTCCATTCTTCTTTGAGTCAAATTTTCTGCAATATTAGCGTTAAAATATTTTTTGATTAACAGTGTCTATTGATGTAACATTCACGGTATTTCAGTTTGAATCTAAGTTGTGAAATATTTCATAAACAACTTTCGTGATCACATACAAAATGCTGCGTTTAGAAAGCGCAAAGCAATTGATGAATTTGGATAACGTATGCTCGCAGGTAAATATTTCTGCTGAAAAGAAATGGGGCAATGCAAATCGCATTTCTTTTCAGCAGAAAAAATAACTTGCAATAATTGGTCGTCCAAAACTATCATTTGCAATTATAATAATACTTGCCTGCATGGATTATTGTGATTGGTTTGGACAGGAAAAAAAAGACACTGGGCTGTTTTCGCTTTAGCTGAGTAGGACCTCTTGGATTTGTTACTAGAAGGAAAATAGGAGGCATACAGAGCCGCTATTACTGGTAAAAGTTTGCCTTTTGAAAAATTTTTGTAAAGATGAAACTGATCTACTAACAAAATAATGATTCTATCCACAAAAGCCGGAGAACATGGTTATGACTAAATATATATATATGGTATACTATATATATTTATTATATATATGGTTTAAGACTAATGGTTAAATTTAAAGATATCCAAACTAACGTTATTGGAATACTAATGAGAACTTGCAGAGTAATCCAGCGAGATAAGTTTATCAAAAAAGGAGAAGAATTTCATTCATTTTATCGGATGTTTTTTTGTATTTTCATTATCTTGGTTGCTTGCAGCATTAGTGCACTCCATATGCTTTGTATGTTTCTTATTTTATTTTTAGTCCTATTATATCGTGTTTTTACACTTAATGTCAGTGTTTAATCTATTTATAAGTTTATCAAAATTTATTCACATCCGAAGAACTGCTATCCATTGGTGCAAAACGAGCCCTGAACTGAATAATAAACTAGCACAGCTAAGATTGTTTCTGTAGAGATTTTATGAAAGATGAAACATTCAAAGAAATTTCCCATAAATTACAAAAGGGAGATGTTATATCATATATATTATATATTCATATTTTCTCTAAGATCATCAAAAATACCATTATCTTTAAAATATAAGCGGTAGATATACTTCTTTCATTTAATTTAATTAATGTTATACAAGATCAGTCATATAAATCATGTTTGTTTCCTTTATTTACATTCAAAGAATGGAAAACTTCGAAAACCTGGTTATATCTTAACTTATCGAGGCTGGTGTAAATATTTACTTCCTTCGCCAAAAAATAGTTTATCACTTACCAGAAAGTCTTGTTCATGCAGTAGCGCATAAGTTCAGCTATAAAGTCTGTCTAGTTTCATTGGAAGACGGCATCTACTAATTAAAACATTAATTATGTGTTTTAACGATGCTACAAATCTTTTTATTACTCTTCTAGGTGTAACTTCTAATTAATATATTTACCTTGTTGATGATGTAACAAGTTTTCTAGGATTTTTAAAAGCAAAGTTTACTCTAAAACAAAAATATGAACGATTTCTGCCTTCCTGAAAGAGATTTACATGCTTTCCAATTTTAAACATAACACAAATTTGTAATACCTGCTCAGAATACGTTTCTATTACTATTCATTAGCAATTCTAACGCAGCAATATGATACCGGTATTTAAATATGAAAGAATAAATATGTAAATTTATAATGCTGAATTGAAAGAGAGAGACTTTAGGAAAATTATGAAAAACGTGGTATAAAAGTCTGTTTTCCAAACCATATATAGATGTTTATTTGAGTCAGTAATCACTACACCGTTAATATTAATTTTTTTCATTGCATCACACTGTGTAATGTACAGAAAACTAATTAAGGACAAAGAAACAAAATATTAGAATTAATAGATAATTATTATTAAAAATAATAATTTCCCCATCAATTGCGTTTAGAGCTAAACTAGAGTTCAATGAACAATTTATATAAATAGTACTTTGTGTGGATAAACAGAAACTTCGGAATTAATTGTTAAAATATAAAAGGATCCAGTTAAAATACTTTATAAAAATTTCAATTATTCAATTTAAATTACGTACTGTCTAGAAAGAAGTCTGTAAATCTAATCTTCTGTATAATGATGATACATATATATCAAATTGTGATATACCCTTCCTGAAAATTTAAGATGTAAGAAGCTTAATGCCATACATTCATGTTTCAGCATATTAAACAACTTTTGTTAATAGCAACTAAACTTTCAGAATGTTGTATCAGCACCACATAGGTAACTGTTTTATTTCTTTTGATGTTTCTATTGTATTTATATTATCCCTATTGCATCTTCGAATGAACAATATATATTAGCTGTTGGTCCAAAAGAATAAAAGATAGCCTCTCTCTCAAATGATTAATTGTGCATTGCAATACATTTCGCAGTGATATTTCTTTTGGCTTGCCTGCAAAATGTTAAAATTGTTACTTAAGTTATTTTATCTCTGGCACAAAAATATATAAACTGCAATTCAAAAATCTCCAAAATAATAATAATCTGTATAAAATGCAAAAGATAGAGAAAACTTCAAATTAAAGAAGATATGAATCTGTTAACCAGCATTGAACTACTTAGGACACGTTTCTGTATATAATTTTCTCAATTTTCTTATATGCTTTTTCCCTTTCATTTCTAAATTTTAATTAAGTTTTTATTTTTCAATTTTGAAAAATTCCATGTAGAATTTTTCCAATGTTTTTTAAATTGTGAATGTTGCCTATTGTTAGTTTCTTCAGTATCAGCGGTTTATAAAATTTGAAGAATGGTACCAATGTTTACTAACAGCTAAAAAACAGGAAATTTATAAGAAAATAGTAATTTTGTTTTCTTACTGTGAAAAACATCGTAAGCGATGTCACCGCTAAATCTGAGTTGTAAGAATTAATATATTATTCATTTATGTGCTATAATTAGCTTATACACTGTATAATTAAGTAAAAAAGTGTCATTATTGTAATTTAAAAGAAAAATGCTTATGACGAAAATAAAAAAATTAAATATGCGAGGCCGAATTTATTAAACGCAGAAATACAGTTTGCTAAAACTAAGCGCGATCACAATTTATTCATTTTCCAGATTGTCCTACCGACATATTTACGCGACCCAAACTGACATTCGGGATTATGACAAGAAACAGGAAAAGAAACAGACTACATAGGAGGCAAAAGAAGCAGAAAGGGGGAAAAAATATATCGCCTATTCATTCTAGCGGTCAAGCTATCTGACGATATTGACCAGCCCGAGGGCGGCAGCAGGATATGTACCGGGCACGATTTTGTATTGGGTAGATAAGGTCCAATCTTTCGTTTAGTTCGTTGTGTCGTTGTCTCTAATGAACTGATAAGACCCGATCTCTCAACTAAGCCCGAGGGGTGTGTTTGTCTCAAAGCTCAACCATTTACTATCACGCTTACGAATGATTCTGTATTTTTTTATGTCAATGATTTTATATAATAATAGCGGAAGTTACGAAGAAAGATAAATGAGGTTCGTTTTGAGTTCACTTTAATTTCACATACATTTCTGTTTCTATTATTTTTCATTCATTTGTACATTTATTCCCAAGTGCGATTTTGCTTTCATTTATTTTGGGAACTAAACTGTCTACAATGTTAAAGAATACGTTTTCATAAGAAATCTGATGCAGTTGTTTCTCGCCATTTCATCTGAAAGAAAATATATTTTATTTTATGTAAACAATATGATACATTTTATATATTCTGAATATATTATGTAAATTCATTTGACGATAATTTTTAGTCATTTACTAAAGTTTAGTTTTGTTGGATTGACACACCTATTTTTGAAGCCTTTGTGCAGTGAGACGGACCTAGTAGCTTCGAATGTTGGACAGAAGATGAAGACGACACATGCGATGGTAAGCCCTGTACTAAAAAATATTAAAATATAAAAAAAAACTTGTTCCTCTGTGTTTCTCCCATTCCGTTTGGTCCTAATAGAAGGTATATGAAGTTTCAGCCCTCTATATTAACTGTCGGGTTTTCTTGAAAAGCCCTGATATTTGAAGAAAAGCTCCTAAAATGTCATATTTTTAGAATTATTTAAGAAATTTTATATGGCTGCTAATGTGTTAAATCTGGTTTACATTTGTTACAATGTACATCCTTTGTTAGAATATAAACACAAATAAGTATTAATTGTACCCTTAGCCACTTGGGGAAAAAAGCATGAAATGGTTAAAATTTGCAACAATTCTGCGTTGTCGCTCTTTGGAAACACCATAACAGAATTACTGTATGTTCACAATAAAATCTTAAAAATTTTCCAAAATGTTGAAGAAGGATATAAAAATGAATGCAGTGATAAGTTAAAATCTACAATTTTAATTGAAAGTTTAACACATAGCATTAAAAAAAGATTTAATACTCACATTAATTAATTGTCCAAATAGCTTGTAAAAATTCCAGTAACTTTCAAATAATCTCATGTCATCACTTCAACTACTTTAAATTTCATTCGAAACTGATTTCTTAAAGCAAAGAATTTTCACCCCTATTTTCTTCAATAGAATAAAGTAGATTTTGAGTCTGTTCTTCATTTTTGGTTATCGATTGACTGAAATTTTCCCTTAGTTTTCCCTCTTTCGACGGCTTCATTTACTGCTTTTAAGTTTTTTATAAAATTTTCATTTCTTTGAAAGTGAAATCTTCTCAGGCCTGAGGATTGTGTTTCAACCAGGCCCCATTTTGGTTCAACAGAAGAAAAATGTACCATGACTACGTTCCAACCAGTTTTGTGGTATGATTGAAAACAGAGAAAACGGCTTCACCAGTGGGAAATGATTTTTAATTAGTTTTGTATTTCATTAAGGATGCAGCAATATTCTTCTTTTCAGAGTCTGACACTTTCTTAGAAAATAAAGAAAATATTACTTTTTCTTCCTTTAAATACGCATATGTCTGCTAAAAGATAAACCACAAGGGTCGAATATATCTTATATTTTCAGGGACTGCGACACATTCTCTGCGGTCAGTGACTACAAGGAATGTGTCAGGATTGTTCTAATAGTGTTGAGAGAACTCTCCTAGGGGAGTTAATTGACAAATGCCTGGGTCATTTCACAAAACCAGGTAAATATATATAATATGAATGTTTACTTTACTCGGCAAAGATATATGCTTTTGGAAAACAATTTATATTTAACAATAGTCAATCCAAAATTTGAATCAAATATGTTTGTTCAACGATTTGATTTTTGTTAAGGTTTTGTTGAATGTCCAACATTCTACAGATTCTCCTGTAAATGATCTGATGCTTTGCCAATCCCTGAATGTGGATGAGAAATACGAACCTGGGCTTGCCAAAGCTGGTCTTTTAACTTTCAATATATATTTTTGGTATTTGAGAGAAGAAGGAGTAAAACATATTTTTTTTCTAAGAAAGTGTCAGACTCTTAAAAGAAGATTTCAGAATCCTTAATAAAATACAAAGCTAATCAAACATCACTTTACAATGGTGTCTCCGTTTTCTGTTCTCAATTATACCCAAAACAGCATGAATTGGTTGTGCTGAAATCATGGTTGATTTTTTATTTGTTGGAAAGAGATGGATCCTGATTGAAAAACTTGAAAAACAATACTCGGTCCTGGGAAGAAGATTTCATGTTCAAAGGAATGAAAACTTTTAACAAGAATTTAAAAGTAGTAAATGACACAGCCGAATGGGGTGCACAACTAATGGAAGATTTCAGTCATTAGGATGCTGCGATAACCAACCATGAAGAATATACTCAAAATCTACTGCAGTTTGTTGAAAAAAGTAAGAAAGGAAATCCTTGCTTTAAGAAGTTAATTTTGAATGAAATTTAAAGTAGTTAAAGTGATGACATGAGATTATTTGACAGTTATTGGAATTTTCACAAGCTATTTGGACAATTTATTAATGTGAGTATTAAATATTTTTTTAATGCTACTTGTTAAACTGTCAATTAAAATTGTAGATTTGAACTTATTACTGCATTCATTTCTATATCCTTCTTTAACATTTTAGTAAATTTTTAAGATTTTATTGTGAACATACACTAACTGTGCTAAGGTGTTTCCAAAAAGCAACAATGCAGAATAATTGCAAATTTTAACCATTTTATGCTTTTCTTCCCTAGTGGATAAGGGTACAGTTAATATTTATCTGTGTTTATATGCTAATTAAGCATTTCCATTGCAACAAATATAAATCAGTTTTAACACATTATCAACCATATAAAATTTCTTAAATAATTCTAAAAATATGACATTATAGGAGTTTTTTTTGAAATTTCAGGGTTTACTGTTAATTTAGAGTGCTGAAACTTCATATGCTTTCTATTAGGACCAAAAGGAATGGGAAGAACCCTGAGGAGCAACGTTTTTTTTTAAAACAAGGTTTTTTTCAGACGCTCACAACAAAATGGTTAGGGCGTTTGACTGTAGACGAATTCAGCGAGCAAGATAGACGTTAGATTTTTCTTGGAATTCGATCTCATACTCGCGGCATTGCCAAGAAGCAACACTTAACATCTAAAATAAGATTTTAAGTAAATTATGCATGACACAAATCATTTTAATCAGATATAAAATGTATCCTTTAGAAGTTTTACTCTACTGAGTAAGTTTTTACAGCTGGTTTTACTGAATTTAAGTTATCAACATAAACGATCATTTTTAATATTAAACACCCCAATAGTATTGGTTCAAACAATAAATTGTTTATTTAACTAGCTTCACTAAAATATTAATTTTTAAATTTAATCTAAGAAATATCGTTATGGCCATCTTAGAAGAAATTATATAACGATTAAAAGAAATGTTTGGAGAAATATAAAAAGTGGGCTTTATGGAATAAAATATTTTTAGCCTAAAGGTTTAGATTTTTAAATTAACTCTAATGACGAAATTTGAAACTACGATTATGGTACATAATTTCATTAATCGAAATTGAAATTTGTGAAATGGTTAACTTTATTAATTTGTATGAAAGATTTATATAAAACCTAAAAGAAGACCGAAGTTATCTCCTTTTAAATAGCAATGAATTATTGCAGTCACATATCCCATTTGTTTTTCTAGTTTCCAAGCAATATTTAGATCCGTCTTAATTTTAAAATTCCCTTTTTCAGTTTCTTCTGATTCAAGAATTTATGACATTTATATTTTTTTTAATGTGAGCTTTGCTTTCTGTACTCAATTCGAATAGCTCGTATTCTTTTCTTGATGCTCACTAGGAGTAAATAAGATCAGTAAAAATTTAAGAAAAATTTTAACTGTAACGGTATACATGATTTGTCTTTAAACATTAATAGAATATTTTACCTAATTATGGCGTAGGAAATTATATCTTGAAGTAAGGAAGAATATTACGGCGTGAATTCATATGTGTATCAAATTCCAATGCTTTTGTGTTTGAATTATGAATATAATTCTAAAAAATACAGAGAATGTTGATCGACTTCAATATACTTTATCAATGAGAGTATCAAATATTCACTTTATGGCATAATCGAAAATATTGTCTTCTTTAATTTTCTTAGCAAAGAAACTGCTCTACTCTCATTTCAAATTGAATTAAATTAATTATTTTTTATAATTCTTTTATTTTTTTCCTCATTCAAATCATCAATAAAAGGAAAGCATTACTTTTATAATCAGATTTCTTTACGAAAATATCCTTCGAAAGAATTTCATTCCAAAATATGGTTGAAACCATTTTAGTAGCATGCGAGGGTATGGAAAACTTAACTTCTTACTTTTTGGAATCTTTCTTCTTAAAATAAGGAAAATACAGTAGCATGAATCCAGTTAATAAATAGGTTAATTACTTACAAAGACATGAATATTACCATATATAAATATAACCGCAGTCATTTTATTGTTGCTTAGAAAAGCTGAAAAGGTAAAACCACTCTTCTAATTTTAAAGCATTTTTATTTGAGTTTTCAATGAGTTGAAGTTCGTTCAATTTTTGTTTTTTCTTTCTCACCTTCTATCCTCGCGAGGTATTTTTCTCTCGTCTCTCTCTCTCTCTCTCACTCACTCTTTATATACATATATAACTAAACTTTGTATATAAAACTTAACGTGTGTATGTGTATACTTGAAATTATGTTTATTACAGCATCACAACCAAAAGACTTGGGCAAACTTTCTGAAGCTTGGGACACATTTTCCTCGTTGGCATTGGTGCAGTGTGCATATCGACACCAACCCGATCTAATAGCTAAAATTATAATAGACCGATTGACATGAAATTTGATTAATATGTTTCAACTTTTCATGTGAAAGTAAAATATAGATAAATCTCTAACATCTCTTTTCAACCTATTAACATGATAGCAAATGAGCAATAAGGCATGTAGGGGCAAGAAATTTAATATAAATATTTTTAATAATAAATTGCCCTAATTTTAATAATAAATGTTCCCTAATTCCTCCCAATTTGGTTGGATATGGGTGAGCCACTGAAACACGTGAAACAAATGTACCGATTATCTAGAAGTACAAATGACATGTTTTATTTGCGAACGATTTTCATGGAGAAGGGCATCTATATGTTTCAATCGACAAGAAATAATACTATGCAGTTAAAAATAAGTTTATTTGCGAATGATTTCTTAAAATGTCAACATTATTCCCATCAATAATAAAACACTATCTAATTTAAATAACAGTGTTTCTGTTCCTTTCTTCCACAAAATTTTCTCCACTTTCACAACGAAAATCTCCCACAAAGGAAAAAGCCGTGGGAATGTCACGTGTTCTGCCAGTTACAAATAAAAGTTGTTTTTTGCATATATTTTTCCAATACTGATATATATGTTATATTTCCAATACAGATATATGTTACTCTGGCTCTTTCGTCTGCAGACTGCACTCTAATCCCTCAAGGTGAGTGGGCCAGCGTGCGCTGCTGTAATATACTGCGTCAAGCGAAAGTCGACTTATCTGATTCAGGAAGATCAGAATATGCTATTTTATCTGACTGTCTGGACGGTATATTAACTATTAGAAAACAGCATAGACAATTGTGACAAGACAGATCGCAGATGAAAGCAAATTGACAGAGTGAAAAGCAAAGGATTCAAAACTTTTTTCCGGGATGTAGCTTGTTCTAATGTCCTGATGGTGTCAACACAGTTGAAATTCAAGCCTATGAGCATGACTATGATTCAAGTATGACTAATCATACATTTAGCCTTTATCTAAATTAAACTTTCTATACAATATTAAGAGTACTTTTATTAAGAATTATGTAAAAAGTATTTTTTATTATTTCCTTTCAGGTTAGTGGATTCATTTTTTCAGTCTTGCCTTGACAGCATATTTCCTCGATTAATATATTCAATTATGTACAATATCAACTATATATTATATACACTAAATTGGTTGCTAATGTGACCTAAGCGCATGATGACTATTATTTTTTTCTTTGAAATCTGGACACGCCGGGACGTTCGAAGGGCCTTGGAGGGGAAAGTCAATGCATA
Organism: Araneus ventricosus; assembly: GCA_013235015.1. Classification (NCBI taxonomy): domain Eukaryota; kingdom Metazoa; phylum Arthropoda; class Arachnida; order Araneae; family Araneidae; genus Araneus; species Araneus ventricosus. Next base: position 120,515 of record BGPR01000624.1, read on the forward strand.
GTTTAAAATTCTAAACGCTGCAAACAAACGACTCTCTTTCATAACGCTAGAGCAGGGTTTAATTAAATGAAACAAAATTTAGAACATCAGAATGCAAAGAGGATATACTCTTTATTAATATTTAGTTATTCTAAATTATATTATTGGAAAACAGAAATAAAATCAAACTACCAAAACTTTTAATTTTCTGTTCAAACTGGGGCCTGGAAATGAGACTGATCCACTTTCTCATGAACAATGGATGCAAAGAGTGTTCATAATAAATTTTCTTTCATTGGCCGAATGACGTCAACTTTTGCGAATACGTCAGATTTTCTCTATTATAATCGAATTTCTCTCTCACAGCATTCGGCGTAAATCCGAAAAGTTTGAAGATCCGGACACTAGTCCGGAGCTAGAAACCCAGAGAGATATGGTAGTATGGCAAAATACAATTTCTCTGTACCTTTTAGGACATAACTACTGCCATTCTTAAAGGGTCTGCTAGCGTCATTATCTATTTCAAC